>JAIPRN010001330.1:0-48680 GCA_025469175.1 Geopemphigus sp. TES_GeoC_2020 | reverse complement strand
AAAACGATATTTTTACATAATTCTAATACGAACGCGGGAGAACTTTTGTTCGTCGGTAAACACGCCCGTTTTACGACACCGAGTCGTTACGTACGTTATTTGTTTATTTCTCCGCGAAAGAACGCGAGAAAGTTTAAAACAAAAAAATTGCAAACCGACAATATACGTCCTACGAATAACGTACGTTATTATTACGTACGCGCGGAGAACGTGCTTTTTTCTCGCAGGCGTTCAACGAACAAAAAACTCGTTCGTGCCGTATAACCGTCGACGTCGGGTGTCCCTCGTTCAATATGGCGAACAGATTTTGCCTACGGAGTAGTTATTACGACGAAAAGGCGAGATGACGATAAACGCAACATTTTACGTAATGCGTGTTTACGGTATGATTGCCGTCGGGGTCCGGGGGCTCTTGTGTGGCTCGTACGCGCGGCATTGTACATTATCGGATCGATAGCGCCAAACGGCAATTATTTTCAGTACGCGCTTTGTTACACGTCGCGTTACCGAAGTCTGGCGTACGTATGTCTGTAAACCAAACGGCATTAATGAAATACGTACGCGAACGCAATTAAACAGTCGATACTTTTTACGTTCGCCACTAACCGCGTATAGGCGAGGCGACCGTGTCGTTATTTTCCCGATTGTTTTCCAACGTCGTCTCCGCGTTGGGTTGAACAGTTCCCCCGGTGCTGATTGACGTACACCTAATACATAAATCGTAAGTTATTAACGTTTATACTTATGTATACGTTTCACCGGCGGCGTGGATAGAAATTTGTAAGTTACGTTGATAGATGGCCGCTAAACTACGACTAAAATATAAACGAAGTTTCGAAAAAACAATGAATAGTATTAAATTCGTGTTGGTCATGATTTTAAAAGCACTTTTTTCGTAAATAACGTCCGAAAGAAGAATACGTAAAGTGTTACGAAATATTTTTTCGTAATATCTTTTCCCGTCAATTTCGCGTCGTAAATTTGTCGTAGTGGTGTCTGAAGCTACCTCTTATAGCTGCGTTACATGCACAGAATGGACCATGAGTTGAAAGTCACAAATCTAAATTGTGCTGGAAACCAATGGTCTTGCCTGCATCTGACGCGATTACAGTTCCCAAAAAAAAAAAATTATAAAAACGATATCGACGATGATTCAAATTTCAACGTGTGGATGTGGAACGAGACTCGTTTCCTAAATTCCAGCATTCGACCAACCAACAATCGACGAAGTGAAAAATCGCGCGATTTCCACGGAAGTGTTGCGAAATCTCAGTATTCGAATTTGGATTTTTTAGGTACGGACGAGAGGTCACCGCTGTAGACCCCGGGACGCTGTTTTCGAACGTCAGTATTTTTCGTCCTTTAGCCGTTTTAACGGCGTTGACGTTAGTACTCGACGATTTGACGTGGAAATACGTCGCGCGCTTCGGCCAAAGTTCTTTTAAAATGACCCGTTTTCCCCGTCCCACCCGTACGAACACTTGTCGTCGTCAGTCGGCCAATAGAAAACGATCGTTTTTACACGCGTCGCGATTGTTCGCGGTAATAAAACCGCTAATTATATTACGCCGAGACGTCCGCGCGAGTGTATTTCTACGGCCGTCGGATTATATTAAGAACAGCGTACGCGGGCTTCGTAGTTTTTTGCCGATTCTTAAATGTCCAACGTCGGCGATTGAAAACACGTATCGTACGGACGCGGTTTAATGTAATCTATACCCGATGCCTTGACCACGCCTTGTACGTACGTATAAACGTTAAATTTAATACCCGCGTATATCTCGCAAGTCCGTTGGTTATAATTTATAAGCTACGACCACAGCCGGTAACCTATTCTACGCTGAGGAAATTCCGTACAAATTATTGCATCCGTAGATTTTCTAGACCGTATTAATTATCTCGATCGCGTACATATACACATACGTATGCAAACTGTACGTAATCTATCGTCCGGGAAATGTCCGCACGTCGATGTTGAAATCGCTAAACATATCGTTGATACGATACGCGGTACGATTGGCTGTCTCCCGTGCACGAAACGTAACGAACAATACGTACGATCATAGAAATGAAACCGCGGTGATCCTAAAGTTCGTTTTAAAGATAATTGACCGCTACAATAAACGTTTCAACGTCGAATATACACCGTCTGTGTTCTGACGGTGTTTCGATTCCGAAATGAGAGGCTACGCGACAGTTCCAACGAAAATCTCGTTATAATATAATATATAATATATATAATATAATATCGTGTTCGACGATACGAACGAATTAGCCGTTAATTTAACGGCAATAATAGCCGACGATTGTTTACGTCACCTTTTCCGGTAAACCCGCAACAGTTCGTAAATCTCGTAGCCGTCTTCATCGTCGTCCTCCATCGTGGCGGAGACCAAATTTGACGTGGTCACGAGTCATATCCGTCTCACGGGCCATGTAGGACTAAACGGAAAACGTCATAATTTTAAACACTTTAAAGGCTCTACAAACAATCGCCGTCACGTTCAAATTCAAACTCACGGAAATGTAATTTCGAACTAAACCGTCGGAACCGAAATGTCGTAAGTTTTTTTTAAATACGCGCGTTAAAAGTTCGCGTCAGAGTCGTAGATAAGTTCTTATGTACGTCGAACCGTGTTTTCTTTTCAGATATCCGACTCGTTATTAATATCTATCGTAAAGGAAATCGATACGATTTGTCGGGTTTAAGATTAGAAAATGTTCGTCGAAGGCCAATGGAAATACCGTTCCTTTCGGCTGAAAATCGAATTTTCTTTCGCGGAAAATTTATTACGTCATTTTCGTTACCAACGATTATAAATATCGGGCAACTTTTCAAAGGTAATTAACGTTACGATTTATTTCGCGCCTATAGAAGTCGAGAAACTACGAAACTCGACAAATTGTCGTCGACATCCGTATAGCAAAAAATACGAGTACGCCACTGTTGAGCAGCGCTTTAAATTTCCAAAAACGTCCTTTGAATACCACCTACCTATATTATAGTCTACTGTCGTTTAACCGAAGTTTGTCGGCAATAATTTCTCGAACGCGATGTGATTATCGTCGTTTATTTTAGATAATAAAACAATACGCGATATTATATTGGAACGCACCGGGGTGAACGAGATGATACGACGATACTACTGCTCCGAGTATTTCGACGATTAAAATTAATCGTTCGCCCTCGGCACGCCCAAGTACGACCGCCTCGTATCACGCCGGGCACGGAAATCAAAAACTGAGCCAACGTAAATACACGGTGTTTTAAGTTAAAAACGTCGAATAGATCGTAACGGTGATCGCCAATAATAAGGCCAACGCGGGCGCGAAACGCTTTGATCGCTGTAATATTTATACCGTAAGTTATTATACGCGCCTGGGTAGGAAGTATGGACGCAATGGACACGCATATATACACGGTCAGTGACGTATCCCGAAGGGAGGTTTGAAGGTTTGCTACCTCCCCACCACCCTATCCGAAATCGGAATAACGTGTACAAATAGTAGACGATCGTTTCAAATAACGGGACTAAAATATTTATAACGCTTCCTGCGCCGACGACCGCGACAGGAGAACGATAGTTTCGCGGGCCTGTTTGAGAAACTCTTCAGCATAAAATCGTTTAGCCTTATTCGTCGCGACGATCGAGTGGTTTTTTTTTTTTTTTTTTTCACGATTGTCGACTGGGCAAAAACGTAATTTTCGAAAATGAGCGATACGTTAATTTCTGAACGTATTATATTTTTTTTTTAAAAAAAAAAAATCGAATTTCGTCGGCTCAACCGAACGACGTAATTTGTCGACGACGTCTTATTTGGTAAACCTCTCCGCCGCCCCCGACAAAAAAAGAACACCGGATACGCCACTACTGTGTACGTGCATTCGGGAACGTTAAAAAGGAGTTATTCGTGTCCAAACGGATTCCCTGGTGGGTTGTCCGCAAAAATATAGCGAAATACGCAACGTAAAGAGATTAGCCTACTTTAACCGTTTTTCTAAACAAATCGTATGCCTACAAGCTGTACTACACGAATACACGTTTATTATTACATATAATACGGAAGAAGCGATTAAACGAAAATACGCGTTATTATTATTATCTATACTGCAACTACACGTTAGGTAATCTAGACAATAATTTACAACACCATTGACCGACAACTACCGTATATTTTATTCAATATACAAATAATAAATGTCGACGTTTATTCGCGATAATAAATTACACGAATATACGTACGACGGTGTAACATCATCCGTACGCCCGTCGATATCTACGTTATAATAAACGGAAAAAAAAACAATAAGCGCGTTTATTACGTTTCCGTACGATCACGCGCTGTTCGTATCGGTTTTATTATCAAGGTTTATACTTCGATCTCCTCAATCGCTATAACAATATATCGTAATACCTAATAGCGTTATTCGTACGTTTCTATTTTTTCTAAAACCATGCTCGTAACAACAAATAAAATTAGACGCCCGAAAGCGCCGAGGAAATAGCGTGTACAGACCGTTTATCCGAACGGTCGAAAATGTTCCCGCTAGACGCGATGGTTTAAAAATATATTAACGTAATAATATTAACGTGTAAACGACTGGCGTAGGTAACCGATAGTAATTGGCGCGGTAAATTAAAAACATATACATCACGTGGTGGACGTGATCCGCCAAAATCGCGCCGTTTCACTTCGTTCCGTCGGATCTATGAACAAAGACCGATTTCAATTTCGGCCGAATAAAGGGCGTACTATATTCGCTATTTAAAAGCGTCCGATTCGTTTTCGACGAGTTTTCGTGAAATATGAAACGCTACACAGGCTCCATACGAGGATGTTTATGGACCCGGAGAACTGATAGACGAACACTTTTCGGATATAAAACACGCGTATCGTGGCGAAAAAAGAACGACGGGCGCCCGTGTGCCAATATAGTCCAACGTGTCTAGACGTCTGCAACGTTCGTCGTGACGAATTTTTTTTTCTAGTTACGCAAGTTCGCTAAATCGTACCGATATTATAAACGTAACGTTCGCTTTCGACTGTTTTCAATTAGTATCGCGAAATGTTTACCCGTTTGAGAAAAATACGAAACGCTTTTGGAGCGACGATTATTCGTTACGTACCGGACGGCCGAAAAATAAATAAAACGGTAACGAGTTGACGTCCGTCGTCGAGTCTTGCAATTTCGGACGGTAGATTATTTTAGCGTCGAACAAACGCCGCGGCAATGGTGATACACTTTTCCGTTTGAATCGGTGTACGTTTTGGACGTGCCAGCGGCAAAAGCGCCGATGTTCGCCATAGTTCTATTCGAGTTATCGAATTTGCGTTATAAAAAAAACGAAATCGTTTTCCCAACTGTTAATGACAAATAGAATGTAACGAATAAGCGAATCGTTCGTCGAATAAAACGGCGTACTGTGCCACAAAATACGACGACGTTAGCGAAGTTATAATCGGTCCGGTATTTTTCGCTCGTTGACGTGTCGTAAACGACGCCTATTTCGTTATCGTTTATATTTAAAATACGGAATGTTTGGCTTTGTGTTATCCGAACGACGAATTTTGTACAATAGACGTTAATTGTAACCGCGAGTTAGTTTTTCCCCCGAAGCATCCATACAACAGCGCCCGCGTGTTCGGATTGTTTCGTACGAGGCAATGTACGAGTATATGAAACGCTGGAACGTTACGACCTTTTTCGAGCGCCCGTTTATGTAACCGAATCGTTCGCGCGTGAAACGGATTCTTTCGCGTCGCCAAAGCTGGACGTCATTTCGAACGCGTACGCGACCACAACTCTCTAATAAAAACTAACAGCCCGTCCACGCGAGTTTTACGTAAACGTTCGGTCCCGGGGACAAATTGGTCGACACAACGGTACGCGGTATCTGCCCCGGGACGCGAATATCACGTTCGAACTAATGGGTGATGAAATTCGCAATTTTGAACACGGAGCACGTATTTCGTGATGAGCCGGTACAACGAAACGCGACGTTTCGAAAAAAAAAAGGTTCCACCTACTAACATCGTCGACATATATAAATGTTAATCTATTAGCATTCGCGCTTCGTTCGAAATAAAACCAAGTACGTGTTACGCCATCGGTATCGATAGATCGGAAAATAATATATTTATCAAAGGCTGACGATATATTTATAGCGCCCATCTGTGTCGTTACCTGTGCAACACGCGCGACTTTAGGCGGAAACACAAGTACAGCGCTTATTGCTCTCGGCGTTTCGATTACGAGTCTAACGCATAAAAACTACCGTAGCGTTAAACGAAACAAAAAAAAAACGAGAAACGACAAACCGTTTACGACGGCCGCGTGGTAATTGCAAAAAACGTCTCGTATAATTCGGGTACTCGAGAAAAAAAAAGCTAATCCACGGGCAAATATTTGGCATACTACTTTGTTGCCGCGAGCGTGGAGTGTCGAGCAACAATATTATCGCTGTGGTTTGTATACACACACGAGTAGCACGCGTCATTTATTTCGTCGCGCAGCATCACGATCCGCGTGTGGCTACGACGCCAACGAGAGCGATGTCTTCGAACGAAAATCGTATATTTGTGTACTTGTAACATATCTAGTATACGTGTCCTCCACCGCGGTAATTTATTGTTATCGCTAATTGTTTTTATTTTTGTTCGGGGAAAAAAGCACCTTGGACCGAACGTGTCCGAAACGATTTTTGAACGCAAAAATAAAAACTCAACCGAGCTTGACTTTATAATAAAACGATATTATGTAATAACTATATGTATATAACGTAAAGAAAGAAAAAAAAACGAAACATCAAAAAACTTAAACGAATACGATTAGGGACCGTAGGTCACTGCCGGCTTACCACCGCGGTGTTTAAAATAAAATGCATTTTGAACGGATTGCCAAAAAAACAAAAGAGTAAATCATATTGGCGCGGTCCCAATAAAAAGTGGCGTCGGACAATAAACAAATAACGAAATCGTAAGTAATAAGTATACCTATATTTAACCGGACGAAATAATACTTTCTTAATATAAAGTTTTATTGACATACACTAGTTCAAAAATATAATATTATATAGGTAGTAGTTAATGATTACTAGCGAAAAATACGTTACATTTTTATCGGGTAAAATACGTTTAAACAAATCAATCGACGTTTTCGCGCGGGAAAAACACGTATGGGGCGGACGTGTACGTACAGATGTCCTAAGCGATTCGAACGTTCGTCGGACGACCGTAAACGAGTAATATATATATATAAGATCCATCGTCTCCACTGGACAGGACGCGTTAAATAAGCGTATTCGCGGCAAATAATAAGCAATTGGTGTTTCAGATGTATTTTAAAAATAAATATTTATAAGACGTAACTAAGAAAATTTAAAAATAAATATCTTACTACGGTATATAAGCAAAAAAAAAAACAATGGCAAATATTAAGAAAAATAATGCATATATGTGAATGTGTGTAGTGTACGTATATATATATATATATATATATTATATATGACAGAGACTACATAAAGTACACCTTGATTAGTAACTTAAAATTCTATTGATAACAAGAATAAGGCAATTTCGTGAACTACTTCACGAAACATACAAAAGAAAATATGAATATTATACATTAATAAAAATCTAGAAACAAAATCATAATACTATATTAAAAATATAAAAGCCAAGTCACTATTTCCTTATTTTTCCGTTTGTATGGATGTAACTAACTTGATTCGTTTTATGATCACATACATTTAGATCTTCGTCGGGTCCTAAAAACAAAAACGTACAAACGTCGCTACATCTATATATATATATTGATACGACTAAAAAAAAACAGAGGCACGCTGACAAAAATAGAGTACCTACGTGACGGAAAAACGAAACGTCCCGCGCACGAAAATTATATACTTCGTTTTACCGCAATCGAGTCCCTAGCTCGAGCGTATCAAATTACCTTTTAAGTAATGACAGAAATTTTTCGACTTGTCCCAATCTTCAACCAGCGACAAGTTAAACATGGAATACGCCGCGTTGCCCGTCACCTCTGATTCAATGTCCAGAAATTTCGGTAATCGGCCGAGCAACTCCTTGTCTTCGAGAGCGGAATACGTCTCCAGTAACACCAACCCTTCGCACCTTAACCAGAATACAATGTCGCCGTCATTAACCGGACAAAGAGTATGATGCCGACTATGCCGTTAATACCGGACCACGGCGCTACGTTTTCGGGTATTGTTAGGTCATAAACATCGATAAGCGGGCGTCGACCTTTAATATTTGTATTTTAACGATATCGTTATAAATAACGACTTTGGCACCATTCCGGCCCTCCGCATACAATTATGGGCTTAAAATCACGCTAGGCCTTACACCCAATATTACAATAGACTTCTAAGTATCGAACTTGGTACCATCATCGCATTTATCGCACCAGTAAAATAAGTGTCGTCAAAATTCTGATAATTTTTACTTTAGAAAATTTATTTCATCGAACGTTTTTAATTTTACGATTTACCTTTTAGTACGTCAATCGTAAACGGGTTTTACTATCTATTATTTGAGGCTAGTTGAATAAACAAAACTTCCGTAACTGTACATTATATTATGCGTCAATATTTCGGTCGCTTTGAAGTATGAACACTTTTGTGAGCATTGTTTACTACGTGTTATAAATAATCGAAAATTCGAATAACGGGCGTTTTGCGTTCCCACATATTATTCGTCAAAGACAAAACCGTTAAAATTAATAACTAAATAGTAATTTCGGAGCGCGAAACTAAAAAAAAAAATCGAAAAATTATCGAAATATCGAAGTATTATTTTTGAAAAAAAAATTAATTTCGTCGCCAAACTTGAGTTCAAACGTCTCGATCCCCTCTCCTTTACACCTCGTATGAAGATTCACTAGAACCACCAAAACAGATAGCACAGACTTCCGGCAAAGTAGGAGCGACAAATATTAAACGTACAAATATATATGTATATATAATATTACTACCCACACGCACTTACCTCGGGTGACAAGGTTTACAATATATGTCCAGTTGGAAATACTGATTGTAGTGAATGAAACACCGCCTCTTCTTATAGATCGGATGGTGAGTTTCATCTTTCTGCGACAAAAGATTCACGTAGTCTCTATGACTCAGCTGCGTTTTCACTTCGATCACTTGACCTCGGACTCTCGGCCTGCGAATTGTATGCGTGTAGTTCCAATGGCCTAGAAAATGAGCGCGAAAACACAACAACCATCAGTCAGTAGCCTGTTTGTCGCGCGAAATGCCAACGAACGAACGCCGGCCGACAGACAACACTAACAACCTTTTTGTCCTCGTTTCCGTAACCGGGCCTGCATATTTTTCGTGTACGTCTGCAAATAGTTGTGCACGACGTCGAAATCTTGGAACGGCGGGAACAGCTGATCGTTGGGCAAATACTTCACTAACCATTTGCGTTTTTTCGAATTCGTCGCCAACCGATCGCCCGTGTCCAGACCCAATTTCTGACAGACGGCCTGCGAAACGGCGACGAAAAATAATATAAAAAACGATATTCGTTCACGGAGAGCCTTCTCCCACCAACAATCGATTTATATTTACAGCGATCATCCGGCATATTTTGTTTTCGAAATCGGACGAATTATCGATGACGTCGAAATACGGATGGCCGATCCAGGCCGCCGACGCTTTGACGTCATAACTTTTGGCCAGTGACACGTCCTCTGTCCTACTCGTATGATCCTAAACGAAACGGGCAAGCGTTCAATTCGGCGGTCGTCATTGTTTACTTACGGAGGACGGGTCGCTACCACGATTATGGTTATTATTATTATTTACGCGGCGTTCGTAATATGTACCTCGGTTGTATAAAAATCTTCGGCACCGCATGCGGCAGACACCATATGTATTATTTGATTGTAACGATTGTCTCTTAAGTCCACCATGTTCAATCCGTTTTCTTTCAAAATCAGATCCCATTTGCTACTGGGTACATCTATACGGGACAACGAGTTTAATTGTAAAATTGTCCTGTCCGAATAAATCGTGTGTTTGGGATTGAAAAATACGACGGCAAAAATAGGTTTTCAGGGCTCTTGGAATTTTTCCCGAATTTTAATCTTTTAAAGTTTAATTATCACCGTACCGAAAACTATATCGGATTCAATTCGTCACGCGTATTGTCGTCTTTAGAAACTTTTCAAATAATTCAACTTTGTATTTCGTTCAATAAATTTTAATAGTTGGCGTAACCATACGATAACGAATAAATGAATAATCGATAAAAATGAAAACTCAAGGTTAACTGATATATATATATATATATAATTTTAACAATCGTTAATATAGTATACACTGCAGTGTAATAACCTCGTGGTAAAAAATAATCATTAAAAAATTACGTTTCGAGAAATATAAAGTCAAAATGAACGTCATCGCTTATTAGTTATTGAAATAAAAATCTAATATGGAAAATAATAATAAACGTTTACAGTGTAACTTATTCACATATCATAAATGACACACGAGCATTTTATAAACGTCACAGTTCCTACAATAAAATACGAATACTATACGTTTTATCTCTAAAAATGCACGTTTTTTGTTTATAAAATTTAATTATATGGCGTCGCGATAACGTTAAACACTTTCATTTATGAATATTGGTTTATATTATTATTATTATTATTATTATTATTATTATTATTATTATTATTGTTGTTATTGTTGTTGTTATTTATTTATAACGCTGTAATAAGGTACGGATAATTGTTATATTACATGCGGCAGCATCCATGGCACCTCTGTCACAGATGATTAGACAGTCTTGTTCACACGACTCCCCCAATTCGAAAAAGGTATTTTCTATTTGTAACATACATCTAAGAAGATTCTCCTGAAACTTATGGGCTGAAATTAAAACAAAAATTATATTAAACTAAGGACGATAATTTCCTCCAAGGACACGACACGTTTAAATAGTATTAAAGCTCGGCCCTGTGAGCTTATTTTCCGTCAGTAGATAAGTATATAGATAGTATATTATCCACCCGTTGACACTGTATTGCTCGCAGTGACGCTTATTAGTATGATTTGTGAGGCTTTTAAAATCAATATTATTATATAGACATGATACGACGATGTATACATTACATATACACACACACACATATATATATTGTTTTTTTTAGGGATGTACTTGACGATTATAATATAAAGCTATTATAGCGAACTATTGAATTTATGACCTATACAAATACTTATAATAAGCTTATATTGAAACGCAGCTTAAGTATTGCTAAATAATTCACGGTCATTGTAAAGGATGAAGTATTAATTGCTGCGGGTAATAGAATAACAATATTTATAACAGAACGAACGTATAGCATAAACAATAGGGCGAAACTAAAAGACAATCGTGCCCGGTATGAAAAATATGTTCTTAAACGATTTACGACTTTGAGCCTGAATTTGAGGTTTGGCCAAAAATTTAAAATAAAATTGAAAAGGAAGTTGTTTTTCCTTGTATTAATTAAAGAATATAACTGAAACTCACGCGTATAGCGTGACTAATACAAATGAATAATCATATAATTGGCAACTGATTACCTTGGTCGTCATTTAACTCAGAAAATTTGACACCTCCGCTGTAATAAAAAAAAAAACACGTATAAAAACTAGACGCTAAACCATTATTTAAATTTATTTTAAAAATTCAAGGTGAGTTTCGTTTAAAATTGTTTTAGAAAAAACCTAAACATTTTGAACTTTATTTTCATACAAGCTCAATTATATTCATATTCCTGTATATTATATACAAACTTAATCATAAATTAAAATTGAAAAAAAAACAGAAAAAATTAACATTTTTTTTTAACAATTGCGTTCTAATTTCCGTCAAATTATATCAACGATATATAACAATATTATTAATTGTTTTTATCACATTTGTTATGATAAAACGTTTACTTTTGAATTTTTAGGCACTGTGATTCACAGTTAAACATTCGATACGAAATAATTACTAATCAACTAGTTATAGAACCTACAACCGACACATATGTTCTGTGAACATTTAAAAACTAATAATTGCCGTATATATATATATATATATATATATATATATATATAAATTTCATAATAGTATATTGCTGTAAATTGGTTTTAGTCATTCTAATGAACAAATTGAATATAAAAAATAACTAATACTATAATTGAAACGTTTAAAAAATCTTTTTCGTATTTTTATTACGAAAAACTTCGTGGAAAATTATTTTTTGAACGCGATTTGTCATTTTTTCGTTTATTTTACAGTAGCATAATAATTGTAATTTAGCTACGACACCTAGTCTCAATAGATATAACTTTTTATTTTCCTATTTGGTCGTTTTAATATCTCATAAATATACGACCATTAATGCAATTACAAAATGAAAATGATAAGTTTTACCTAATGCGTTCGTATTATTTATCATTTACAAAATATAATTACCTTAATAGAACATTGGCAGTCTCTGGAACTCTATACACCTGAAAAATAATCGAGTACTTTCGATAAATATTTAAAAATAAAACGAAAATAAGTATTTAATTATTTACCTTCCATCCAAGATTTTCAAAAAATGTACTCAATCTCGACTGTCCTGTTGTTTTACCTCCACAAGGGCCTAGAATATAATAAATTGCTTAGTTTTTATAAATAATAGTATCCAATAAATATATTATTTAATATTATACGTAATTGAATTTATTAAAAAGTTTATATTTTGTGCACCTGTAATTTTTATTACTTTTTGTACAATTTATGAGATACCAATAATTTACGATAATTATAATTACGTAAATTAAACGTTAATTTTATGTTTACAAACTAAATTTTATTAAACTACGGGCTTATTATATAAATGATTCTAATTATTAATTGCACGATTTATTACGATACTCGAAGCTTTAATAATAAATATTATGATACAATCACTGAAGTTCCATTTAAATCATCTCTAACATGTCTACTTAATTAATTTTATACGTAGCGTAACATACACTCTTATGTTACACATTTTACGTGTAAAAATTGTATAGTTTTCGAATATATATTTTATATAAAAAAGATACTATGAAAACGAATTCGTTTCGTATGAACAATAAAAAGTATGAATCGATTTAAAATTGTAAGGCCTTATATAATAGTACTAATTACAGCATTGTGTAATTCAGTTATTTCTTTCATTCTTTCAACGCAAAAAAAATTAACCTGTTTTCACGAAAAAAATACGTATAGAATACACTTTAACATTAAATATTACATAAAGTTTATAATTAAAATATTAGATGCATATTATAGGCATCGTCAATATATACGATATTGCAATAATATTATTAGGTAATACATAGTAGTTTGTCTGTTACAGAGATGGGTCACGCACGCTCTCACGTCAGGGTCTACGTTGATGATTTTATTCAATTTGACCCCGCCGTGAAACAGGTGTATTTCGTTTTGAAAATATAATTGTGTTATAATTTTCTTTTCATGTTTTCTTTTTGTTAGTAAAAACGTTTTAAAAATAATAGTAATTTTTATAACGTCGTTTTTTCCAGTAACAATAGGTTAATATAAAAAATCTGATGAGAATAATAATTTTTTTTCAACAAATTACGTTTCACTACGTAATATCAGTATTTGATGCGATAGTTAAATTGTTAAACGTTTCGTTTAAAAACGAATTAAAAGAGAAGACAACATTTATTTCTAATTAACTTCTAAAATATGTCATCAAACACCAGCATTAACAAAAGATCTAAAAAATTTTAAATAGAATATCTAATTTTAATGTGTCTGGTGTACGTCGGATAAAGATAACTAATAACCGATATAAAAATACTACCGAATATATAACGACAAAAATAATATATACTTACCAATTATATTATTAATATCAGGGTCGACAATTTGAAATAAAAAAAAATACGAATTTAGGTCATTGTGCGAGCATTATTTAGTTATTACATATTAATATTATGATAAATATAATTATAAACAATAATAACCACAAACATTTTGATACAAATATTAATTATCGTAAAAAAAACATAACAATTAGTTGAAAAATTGTACGTAATATTATAATTTGTCACGTTAAAAAAATAAAACTTATTAAAATTAGTACGTGAAAACTTAGAATATAATATACTTACACACATACAAACACAAATATATATATATACATATATACACGGTTATACATAATATGAGCGTATTAGTTAATAGTTTTACAAGACTTTCCTAGTATAGTTAACATTAAATGTCTTTTATGGCTTTATCTAAGTAATACCTATAAGTATGAAAATAATTTACAAAAAACCTTGAAACAAAGTATTTTAGATTTATAATAAATAATGAAAGCGTTGTTCATTTCAATATAATGACATACACACACACACACACACATCTATATATATATATATATATATTTATTTATTTATTTATTCGTTAATAAACTAAATTTGTGGATATGCGCACGCAATAATATAATTATGATACTATAATATTTAGTTACGCATTTAAACATTTTTTATTTTTTAAAGGCTTTCTATTCAAATCGATAACGTAAAATCATTTTAAATATAAAAAAAGGAAAACTATATTATAATATTTATAAGTTATTGTAAGTTTAGACACTGTATACTATTATATATGTATATGATAATTGATCGTTATAATTAAAATTATTCATTGTAATGTTATCATAAAAATAAAAATATTATCCATTTCCGCTATTTTTTCCTTCGTTAATTAAAGAACTTGCTACGAATTTTAAATTTAAAAAAAGATTAGAACCGTAACTAATGTATTAGAATTTAAGATTAAATAAACTAATCGTTACATGTTATATATATATATATTTTTAAATATTATTGCAACAATTGTGGATATAACGTGTAACAAACATAAACATATTATGAAGATTGCGTAAAAGTATAAAGGTACAACATAATTTTAGAAAACGAAAGTGCCTCCTGATAATTGAATAGTTTGTTATTATTATTGTAAATTAATTGCAATAAAATAATAAGTAATAAATGTATTATTAACCTACTAATAGAACATAATTAAATATAACACTGAGGATTATTCTTAGAGATCAATATCAATCAATATTAAAGGTCAACTAAAACCTAATTATCAGAACTATATGAATTGTACATGACCTATATATTACGATGGTTTATTAGTTAACGTGACGGTGGATACTATTTTGAAACTCAAATTTTCAAATATCTACGTTTATAAATTGCCGACTTTTTTCAATAACAATAAATTGAATCACAAAAAAATAATTTTTATTTCTACAAATACAATTCCTCGGAATAATTAATATCATTACAACATTATGACCTTTAAAACTTCTAATACAATCATATAGAAATATATTTTACAAAAATCTTACGTTAATTAATGAAGCCGTAGTATCATAGAAAATATTTGAAATATGTTTAAATATACCATGAAAGGTTAAATTCGTATTCGTCTCATATAATTATGCTTCATTATTTTTATTTTAATATAGATTATGTTTATAACATAATTTACCATATATAATAATAATAGTTTTACATTGTCATTTCGACGTTCGTGTTGAAAATGAATTCAAATTAGTAGACCGTATATACATTTAATTACAACTATCACATACAGTGTACTACATAATATAATATGCGATATAAAGACGCATTTTCGCACTAGGACCATAGTTTGATCAAAGTGTACTCTTAAATTGGTTCCTATAAATTCTTTAATTTAAAATATAAAAACAATAATTACTGAAATAATAAATTTAAAATGAACTACGTGTTAAGTTGGATATCGTAACAAACTACTATAAGATTAATAAAGCGCATGAATAGTTAGTTAATCGAACACGTCTAAAATAAGTGACTACAGTGGTTCATTTATAAAAGCGCTCGACTTTAAAATTAAATTACAAATAAAAACCCAAATAAGAGGTCAATATACAATTACGATCAATCACAAATATAATTTAATGTAGTTCACTTCTTAAATTTACGAATAGAAAATTATATAATTTAATGCTTTTGTTCATGAACCGCTCAATAAAACAATGTCCGATTCTGAAATGATTTTAAATACCACAAAAAGTAATTTTCTTGTACCTACTACTTAATATTCGTAATCTAACGAGCAATTACTTTTTAAATATCAAAATTATTTCTTAATATATCGAAATATTAAGATTTCAAATGTGGTATTAAGAAAATTATGATGAACGTTTTTAAATTATGTACATCTTATATTTTGTTTGAAATTTGGATTTTATTAGTAATAAAAATAAAAATCGTAATATTTTGATTTATTCATCGGCAACTGTATACGGTAGAATAATAACAATAATGTCGATCAAAACTAACCAATAATTATAATTATTATTATTACAACAAATCCAAAACACGATATACCTCCCAGTTTATAAAGACATATATGATGCGCCAAATAAGAGACTGAAGTCTAAACACCCTATTTGGTCTATCGAGAGTACAACAGATACTCCGAAGAAAATTTGGAAAGATAAAAACGTGATTAATGGTCTTTTCATTAACGATCCGACTCAGAGAGTTCCAGGTTTTGAATTCCCATGTGCGATGTAAACCACTCTAAACCAAATCAGAACAGAACAAGGAAAATGCAATTTCCTTTTACATAAATTGAAAATAGTAGATACACCACTCTGCAAGTGTGGGCAGATTCAAACCATCAAACACGTTGCAGAGGTATGCCCCCTAACAAAGTACGAAGGAGGAATTACTAAGCCCTACTGGGCTCCACAAAGGAAACAAAGAAGCACAAGATTAGCTAAGTAGCCTGGAAGTTCACCTTTAGAGCTAGAAACGTGTGTTGTAATCACTTTATTATATTTCTATTTTCTTTTTATATCTATTTTATAATTTATAGTTTTTTGTTTATAATTTTATACGTGTTTATTTAAACGCTTTCACCAATTAACAATATGTCATAAGAAAAAATAATAATATAATTAACAAAAGAAGACGTGATTAGATTATTAATTATTAAAGATGTTATAAAAACGTATCAAAAATGCTTAATCACCGTTTAATATTTTTAGCTAGTCATTCGTTATATTGTTTTCCTACAAGTACCACGCGCCATTTATTATGTATTCTACTATTATACGCTTCTATTTCAAATAGGATTTTCTTACAATATATACAAACCGCATCATTTAGGTTTTTTAAAACTAGTTTTAACTCTTTTCCTGTTATAGATATATGCACAATTGTTGACAATATCAACTAAACTACCTATAAGTTATAACCGATATTATAATACCTACCTATACACCAATCGGATACTTTCAATTCTGTATAAATTATGTACTAAACTAATATAATCAAATTAAAAACGTGTATTGAAATGATAAATAAAAATTGTATGTAGGTATCTCATAAATAAATTAGAAGTTTACTAATATGAATTATAGATATTATTTTTTTTTACTTTTTTTTTTTAAGAAATTTTGAAAATACTATTTGTTATATTTGGAGTATTATCGTAATTATAGATATATAACATAAAATATGAAACTGATCAGAAACTTTAAAATAATTGGAAAAGAAATATGTACGTACATTGCATTTTTAATAATGGTTTTCTAATATTATTCTGAATATGGGTTCTATATACTGCGTATTAAGAGATATATGAACATTAAATTATCATTATAACTTTTTAATTTTTTAAACTTAATTTGCAGAATTCGAATTAGACAACTGATATTCCCAGACAAGCATAACATATATGTAATCATTTTTATGCTTACGAAGTTTAAATCATTTCGCAGCTAAATACTAATTTACATTGACCTTGCCTATTTTGTTGTTTAATCTATTGCTAATTAATAACAAAACTAAATTCCTTGAGTTATTATCTCATATATTATGTAGGTTAGTGAATACCCACAAGTGTGGACTTTTTGTATTCGTTTATTTCATGTTCTTTTTTTATTTTAAAATTAGTTATGTTTTATATCATATTTGCTATATGTACTTTAGAAATTCTTTTAGAATAATTAATATACTATTAAAGATTTGCGTATTTCCTATTAAAATATTGTTTAGAAGTTAATAATTTTATAAATTAAATAAATAAGCGAGATAATCTTTTTTTAAAAGATAATATCGTTAATTAATATGTTTTGAATTAAAACACCAGTCGTTATCTCGGATGCCTAAAATATATTAAACACGAATGTCGTACCTTAAATAAATAACATAAATTAAATTCTTGTATAATAAATTGTGTAAACGTATATTGTAAAGACGTAGATGTAATAATATTGTTTGAATTTTCGGTATTTATAATTTAATAATTTGATTAATATTATCGACTTGTAAATATTATGTCTTATTGTTTACCTACTGATTAAAACTAACTTAATTAGCATAACTGTAATTCCCAAAAAATCCGTTATTCAAATATAGCATTGCTTTTATAGAATAATTAAAATTTAAGTATATTATCAATTATCGCCGAATAAAAATAAGATGAAACATCATATTCTCAAAAATCGTAAATTAAAACGTTTATCCTGTCAACAATTAGTATATTTATGACAAGTACTTTAATATTATGTTATTTCTCTAAGAATTTAGCACGCGTACTGCTGAATAAATTACTTTATAATACAGTTTAATAGTTAAAATTTAAAATTTAAGGCTTGTGAAATCAGAGACAAGTAGCTGCCAAAACACTTGTATAAAAATAATATTTGGCACTTTAGATATTTATATTAATAACAGTATATCCAATTAAATTATTGACATTTACTTATTTTTTACTCAAGTATATAAAATAAAAATTCTAAGTTACCCATCACACGAAAATAAATGTAGACATAATTCGTTAAATAACAATTCTTCCCTAAAAATTATTTTAACTATAAAGTTGTACGACTAAAAAAAATACGAACAAAATATTTTACTCTCCGGCATTTTAGAGAGCTCCTTTTTTCAAATGTATTCTAAAAGACTTCTAAAACGTTAGTTTTTTATGTTTTTATGCGTTTAAAAATCTGTTATATTTTATAAATATTATGGAATTTGTAATTATTAATTTTCAGACATACAATTTGAATTAAATTAGTCGAACAATATTCTAGCCGAGAATTTAACTGTAAATATAGAACCATACATAATGACCAACAATGTTTTCCTTAATATTTTTTGATGAGCATTCAAAATTCGTAAACGGAACCCTTCTTCGGAATCGTTATTTTTAATTTTGAAATTCGTTATTCGTACGAATTTATCGTTGTTTTTTACTTGAATATAATACACTAATATAAACGAAATATAGTTTAAATACCAAAATTATTGTCCCTACTATATTTAATTAATCATTATTGTTTTTGGCTTTCTACAGGCCATTTACAAATCTTTGTCACAATAACATTCTATTAACTCCATCTTTTTTATCATTTGTTAGTTATTCTCTATTTTCTACATAAAATAATGTTTAATCTTTAACGACCCTATTATTCCATCGTTGTCTGGGCACTCTTAGCCGTTTTGTGTCTGACTACCATCTTATAGCCATTTCAATGGGACCTTCTACCTCTACAAATAATCAGCCCTGCTTAGTCTAGTGCTCATAAAAATGTTGACTATATTTGCTTTCCATAGTTATATTATTGGTTTGTTTTTATTCCATACTCCCCTTCATCCTTTCTGTTTAACGAACGTTATTTTCAGCACAAAATGATTCTAAGAAGACAATTTCAATTTATTGTGATTTTCTATAACAGTTTTATGTATAGTAGATATGGTTTATATTGCGCGGCAACAAAAAACTGTAAGACTACATTTTCTTGGCTGTTACACGATTTCGTCGACGTATCCAAATTAGGCCCCTCCCATACAAATTTAATACTAGTTATATCCACATATAAAATAAATACACCTGTTGAATAGTGCACAAATACATATGTGAATCGTTTCGTTCTCGTTTAAATTCTACATTTTATTGCGCATCTAAATATTTATTAGTTCATAGAGATTCTAAAAATCCCAAATAAACGTACATATTAAAAAGATTAATTCGGAGTAGAAATGAAAAAATTGTGTTTTATTAAAAAACCATCGTTAAAAGTATTAAATGGCATACATTATTATTAGATTAAAACTTGTTAAATTATCACATACATTTTTAACTACTTATTATTAAATTATAAAAAACAACTATGCCTACTATCTGTATTTTACTATTATATACAGATATTTTAATTAACCTATTATAAGTTTTAAGGAACGATATAAGTTGTTAGATCTATACTCTGTATAGACCTATATTCACACAAAATAAAGTTTATAATCATGACTTGATATTATCAATATAGCGGAACGAAATAATAGACATAATAAAACTGTAGCCAATCGACTTTAGTTGTGGTTGTCACTTTTTTAATGATTACTGATATTTTTTCTCGGACTACTGAAACCTTACTGCATTATTTAAACAAAATATTAGAATCAGGTACCAAACTCGGATGTAACCGATTTTATTTGTGTGCAAGATGTGGTAATCTTTTTAAGTAATGTAGACATAAAACGTTAATCACAGCACTAACGCACCATGTATTTAACAAAATAGTTTATAATAATCAACAATGGACACTACTAAGATCCGTTAGCGCCCACCCATACGGTCGTCATACAAGAGATTCACTTAACGCAAGACACGTAATATAATCCATACATACCACACGTTAGATATATATATCTCGTACATACTAAGTATGAAACAGTAGTTAATGAATAATCATTTTAAAGCAGGTACACAAAAAACCTAGAAAAGTTTACGTTTCACCTTTAATACTTGTAACGTACTAATAGAATATACCTACACTGCGTAGAACCCATTCGGGTAAAAAAATACACCTATATATAATATAATATAATACCATAATAGGATATAGAAAAACATACAAATAAAGTTCACAGTATACAAAAAAAAATTGATAATATATACGCCTACAACTATACAAACTGACATAAAACCAAAAAAACAAATCGGGGTTAGCCTTGAGATACTATTGTTCTCGGAGACTACGTTTATTAATGTATACCATATTACCATCACGCCAGTTTTGTTTAGTATTTTTTCAACAATTCATTATAATTGAGGAAGACAAAACATCATTGTATATATTATAATGGCTTTAATAAACACTTAAAATTAAATACATGTTCTACTGACATGGTTCAAAATTTACGGTAAACCTCCCCAATTATAGATAACATCGCGTAGCGTTAAAAATTTAAACATGAGTAAAACGAAAATAAGCCAATAGCAAATACTGGTAAATACGTCGGGAGAAAAGATTACATTAATCAATGTCAGTTAATAAGTAAGTACCTATTTTTTCCACACCTTTTGTTGTATTTTTATCGACCAAATAATAGTAGTGATACGCTATTAGGGATTGAATTTTTAACAGAATAAATATAAGAAAAAGTATTTTAAAGTGTAAAAAATATTGGTAAGTAAGCGTAAAATTTAAAAAACATACATATATATATATAATTTCTTAAATTATATTAATTGGACAAATTTAATTACGCCGATTGTAATGAAAAAATCAATCGAATTGACTTCTAGGTGTTAGAATATATATTTTGCGTAAAAAAACAAGAGGTCACAAAACTTTAAAATCCTTATCTCGCCTTAATAATAAATAATAAGTTAGAATTTAAAAGTAATAAAAACAAGAAAACTTCCTCCCCTTCACATCACTTTTATACGTTGTTCTTTTAATTGTATAATTTAAATAGCACTAAACAATAATGTAGCAAAATAGTCACGTACAATATTGATAAACACCAATAAAAACAGAAACAGTATTCCTAATTACATTATACTGCTTTTGGGTGGGTGTTCACTTGGACCTACTTAACATAATAGTAAATCGATTTTAAAAGTTGTTGTCTGGAAAACGTAAGTATCAAAATAAAAATATCTATACACGCCATTCCCATTTCACCATATTTTAAGAATAAGATATTTAATAATTTTATTTTTCGCGTAATTTCCAATTATGTTTTATTTATGAAACAATATAACAATTTATTTTCTAAATATTTTAGATATTTTGGAATGACTAATTTTATTTTTAATCTTTACCATTTTGCTGAGCTTAGTTTTTTACCTCACCATTTCGCCATAAAATAAAATAATGAATAAAAAAAAATCAAATATTCGTCCGGAAAATATGCCATAACGTATTAAGACGTTACGATATAAAAATAATTTAAGAAAACAAACTGACCATTTTGAAATGCAAATATTATATCATCCGTTATTGTTATGAAGTTAAAAAAACTATTACATTTTGTGGAATTATATTATATTCAATGCTAATTGATTAGACATAAGCTCAATGAATGAGTGTGATCGTGTACAATCGTGTTTCGTAAATAAGTGAATTAGACATTTATATTACATCCCATTATCTCTAATGTAATTATTTATACATTTACAAAAATATATAACATATAGTGCGTTTACAAAATTTTAGATCAATTAATTATTTTACGAATTTGTTAAGGCTTTTAACTATTGATTTATTACATAATAAATTTTCGGTAATATCCATGTTTATTATTTTTTTTTTTTTGAAAAACAGACGTTAGGAAAACGTTGCAGTGTTTCTATTCAGAGTTGTATTATTTCTTTAATTTGATCAGCAAAATTTAGTTTTATAGAAAAAACATGATTACCGAAACTTAATGGAAACTAATTATTTTAATATTTTTAAATAACACGAAAATTAATTTTTACTTATATAATTGATATAATTACGTCAATAAGACTCATTTAATAAACAATAGATACCGGCTAATAATTCGTACAGTTGTACGTTGTAGCTATATGAGTGAGACGAATAATTTTTTTAAAAAGTAATAGAAAATATTATGGCACTTACAGATAACGAATACAATATCGTGAACGACGTACAGAGAAAGAATACTAATACAGCGGACATATTTAGATACGCGATTTTTTCCTTCTAAAATACAATCGTACTTGTAGTGCATGGAATATAGTGGGCGCAAAATATGAACTGGTCGTGGGCCGTAACGACATATTTAAAAATCGATTTTTTAAAAAAAGGTCATCTCCGAAAATAAACGAATAAATAACGAAAAACATTTATATATAAACAAAACAATAACGTTAAAATGATTTTTTTTAATAAATAACATTTAATACAGTCCGTGTACTTATACGATATATATATATATATATTATTTATACGTTACGTTTATCCTTAGTTTTTTTTAATATTTTATTTTTTACCAAAATCCGTGTTAAAGGTAAAAGGTCAAAAAGTTATACACTCGTTATGCGTTTAAGACAATTTCAAATTCATAATTATATATTATACTTCACTATCTATACACAGAGCTAACGAAATTTTCGTCTGGATTGAAATTAATTCTTTTTAACCAGATCGACGGACGTTATTTTTCTTATTTCAATCATTACCCGATTTATGCCACGATTTAACAGCTCGTCCGCGAACTTTTTGTAGAATCATCCGAGATTCAAAGTGAAACTATCGAATAAGTATCATTTGTTCCGTTCATTATATATATATATATATAATTTATTGGAAAATATTATTGTACCCTATACTTAATGACGAAACCCCGCATTAATTACATTCTACGACTAAGTTATTAATAAAGCCTCTTTACCCGTACGGTGTTTGGAATATTTTTGACCACGAATGATCCCAAAAATGAATTTAAAAAATTAGAGATTAGTCGGCAGTACCGGTGTCCGCCGTTCGATTCGACGACGGAATATAAAAAATAAAATCGACTTTCGCCGACGGCGGAACGAAACGAGTAAACGAAAAACACAAAAAACCAAATTACCGCCCAACCGTGTAGTACACACACTGACTACCACCACACGTTGGACCCACACGGCCGTGACGACAAATTTCGTCGGACAACACAGGGATGGGAACCACGCGCGGACGATATCCACGGCACGCCGTCTTAGGTTAGGTAGAATGTTTTAATAATTTTTCGGGGCGCTTACCTCCAGTCAGTACGATTTTGTACAGTTTCTTGATTTTACCGTCCATAGCGGCGCACAGGGGGAATTGTTTCTTTTTGTCACTTTTGTTTTTTAGACGCGGGCTCGCGTGAGTGGAGCACGTGTTAGCTGCAGCTATTGAACGATGTTGACGATGACGGTGGCGGGAACATGTGACTGCGCGGCGTACGTCGTTCACTAGTTGTGGCCGCCCACGGACCGGGAACAGGGACGGGCCGTTCTGGCGACGACGACAAATGTAGACCGGCGACGGCTGGGTAATGAAAACGACGCCAGCGATCGGCGACACATGGCCTCGCGAAGTCGGAGCGAAATAATTCGACGAACAATGAGACGACAGCGAGACGAACGAGCGCGTTATGCGCGGACGATACGTCCGGTGAAGACTGACTACGGTAAGTGTGCGCGAGAGAGAGTGTGATAGCGGCGCTTACCGCGATGACGTTTCGCATGAAAATGAAAAAACGGCCCGCCACCACCGAACGTTCCGGCGGCACGATCGGTTGACGGTTAACCGTTCTTCTGAGCCGCTGCAGCTAACCACAGCTGCTACTACTGTTGCTGCTGCCGCCGCCGCTGACCGCCCGGCCTTATCAGCCCGTGACCGTTATCACCGTTAGCAGCGCGTAGTGATTTTAGTGGTCGCAAGGTGTGCCCCTCTCCCACTCATGTACCAAGGCCGTGACCGCGGGGGCCGAACTTCACCGTTCCCGGGTCCGCCCCGAGTTTCGAAGGACGCGATAATTGCATTAACGAAATCCGTATTTTCTAGTATCTAATATACTTAGATATATACATATATATATACACTCTGTGGAACCTTGGCGGATCCCTGCCAATCATCCGAAAAGTGTCTATAAACAGGAACACACCGTCGTCAATGCGCATGCGTTGACAACTACTGATATCCTTGTTTTTATCGCGTACGTTTGAAAATTCTATTATTTTATTTTCGGTATATTTTGTAATTTTACGTTTTTGCACAATAATCTTAACGAGCCAAGAGAATAATATTTATTCTTAAAATAAACCCGCGTTCAAAATTTTAACTTAGTGTAGTGTGTACCTATACTAAACGGAGTTCTGTAATGTTTTAATAATAAGTACCTAATTTTACGTTTCTAACGTTCTACTTAACTGTAGACTTCGATTACAAAAACTAAAATTGAAATGTTTATGAAATTAAGTCACGGTAGATAGTGTATATAATTCGATTATAAAATTGTTTAATTTTACGTATTACCAAAAGCATTAACTAGTTGAAATGTTAAAGTTATTTTAATTGTTAACTTTTAATTTAACTAGTTATATTTCTAACAGCGTTGGCAAAATAAAATTAAGTAAAATCATACTCAAAAGTATACATTTAACGATATTCGATATACTAATAGAAATGAAATAAATGAAAAAACAAACGTTTTACAGGATTACGTGATGTTTAAAAAAAATACAATGACCTCGCAGTAAACTATTCTTCTTCGTTTTTTTCTTCTAACTTTTTACTGAGTAACTTTTTATCGATTTAGATGGCTCTTTTAAATAACCCGATTTATTTCACTTCGCGAAATGTATAAGAAACTTAAAAATTTTAAAACCGTACCAAGCGTTATTTCGTACGAACAATCATAGTAATTCAAATTAAATAAACGCGTATTAAAGTAATCTCTAATTGTGTACGCAATTTAAATTCACCGCCGTTTTACCGATTATCTGTTTAGTAAATAAAATAATCGCCGATAAGTTATCCCGTTCATATTGTCGTCACGGATGTGTGCACAATATCTGTCGCGTATTCCTCTGTTTAGATGCTCATATCATCTGTCCGTTCGATCGATTAGATTAAACGTGATAACGATAATAAATTAACGGAACCGGTGAAAATTGAAATTCACTCTTGACCATGTAAATCATATTATTATTAATAGAGTTAAAAAATAAATCGTATTTTCTATCCGATATTTTCACGAGTTTGGCTTCGTTTTGACTACAAATGTAAGATCCAGAAGTTAGGACCGGTTGTTACAATCGTCACAGACGAAACGCGTAAAGTTCGCGGGTAAAATGCGGCGGCCGTAATCATAACCAAGACCGTTATATATATTGTTCGCGAAACGCGTCGTCGTAACATAAATCCGTATGTCCGTCCGTCGTTCATAGTTATTTGTCCGGAAATATCCGCGCGTCGTCGTTTAACAGGTTGACCGATGGCCGTGGACGAGGAGAACATGGAAAACGACGAATCATATGATACAGACCGAGAGGACGATTCGGACGTGGTAGACGACGATGATGACTTCGACAATGATGAAGAAGAAGAAGAAGAAGACGACGACGACGATGATGACGACGACGACGACGATGACGATGACGACGACGATGACGACGATGATGATGACGACGACGACGATGACGATGACGTCAAGTCGACAGTGGATGAAAAAAAAACCGTTACCAATGTGTCGACCACCTCTAATTGTTGTAAGTTTCAATGTTTATTAACGTACGACGACGAGTTCAAGTCGCGTTTGAAGTCTGATTTGTCGAAACTGACCAAAATGGAAAAACGCATTTTTCTATTTGCAATGATCTCTATAAACGAAAAAAAAAAAAACGACCCAAAAATCTCGAAATCATCGAAATTTTTCGAGTACACCGTCAGAGAATATGGAGTCTTGCGCACTGTGTGTAAGACCGCGTTTGTCTCGTTGCACGATACGACACAGGCCTTAGTACGCACCTTGTGTATGAAAATGTCTACAAATTGTTTAATACCCACTGACAAACGTGGAAAACACGAACAACAACCTCGCATATCTGATCAATCGAAAGAATTGATAAAAACTCATTTCTTCAACACCCTGGAATCATCTACTGTAAGTTAAATTCAAATTCCATTCATTTTTTTTTTTAGTTGTTTGTGTCTGTTTAAAATGTCTCATTTGTTTCACAGATTTTCAAATGTTCTAAGAAACGTTCAGGACAACCCAACATTAATCAGTTATGGCTTGATTATAAAAAAAAATACGGTTAGTATAATAAAACATGTGCATTTTATTTGAATTACTGAATTTCCCTTAAATATATTTGCAATTAACATATTATATTAATTTAATGAATGTATAATAAAATACAGTCATAATAACTAACAAATTGTACCTAATTTGTTGTTATAACAATATTTTGTAATTAGTAACTGATTATAATGGATAATTATTGTTTTTAGTTTGATTTATAATGGTTTTTGTTTTAAATGTTCAATTTAAAAGCAAAATGTATTTAATTATAATTAAACATTATTTGAAAAGAAAAATATCCATTCGAATTTTAATAAAATGTATCTTGCGCTAATTTTTTTATTTAACATCCGAAAAGTTTAATAGAAATTCAATTCAATGTGAAACTTCTTTTAGTAATATAGTGATTATATTAAGTTATGCAAGTTATCATTATAGATTTTGTATTTTTTAATTTACCTACCTATTGTGTTTATTATGATTTCAGGTCATTTATCTCGTTTAACATATACAAAATATATTCGTTCGTTTTTAACACCGGACATTTTGGCGAAATTTATGTATGCGAATGAAGCACAACAACTTTTACTCCATGTAAACAAACGAAAAAAACGTTAAAAAAGATAGGTCTAAATATTATATTAATCTGTTTTTTCAATATAATTTGTATTCTTTATTTTTAGCAGTTGAATATCTTGAGATTTAAAAAGTGTATTAATAATAAATATAACATTAGTGTAAATTATATGTATTATTTATTATATACGATTTGAATGTTCGTGTAATGCAAATAAATGATCTGGGCAATAATTGTGAATTTTCGCGACCCCATAGTTTGTAAACAGTTGATATTATTTAATAGTATTCAATATTTTATTAAACACACTGTCAAAATATATTTTACAAGACTTACTAATCTCGGGGTTTTTTTTTTTTTTTTTAAATACAGAATAGTTGTTTAATATTGGCTATTCGAATACTGCTGTTAACTATTATTCAATAGTAATAGCTAATTAGTAACAGTAAATAACACATTAACAAATGATCGAATATTGAACAACAGTTTTTATTATGTGTCAAAATAATTTGAAATTCTTACAATAATATCGACTATGCGATTGATATGTCCATGACTAATATTCACTTGTAACTTTGTAAACATTATGTATTAATAGTTTTTACAAGCTGCACTTAAATTGAAGCTAACATAGTTGGCTTTTGTATAAGCTATTGGGGTACAGTATGAAATACGTAGATACAAATAGAACTAGTAGGAATGTTTATTTTTCATTAAATTATTTACAAATGCTACATTTTAAAACACAACTATTTAGACATTTCTTTATTTGTTAACATTTATGTCATTTTGTATAAAACAATATCGGTTAGTTTTCAAAAAAAAATTTTTCTGAAAGTTAACTTCGATGCCAGATAAATAATGAACAGGAAAACTCAAGTGATGAGTATAAAACGGACTTATCATTTGTCTTAAGCGAAATTGTGTTAGGCCATTCATAAAAGTAACAGCAGATATATTTTAGGAGCTTCTAACTGCTTTGTTTTGGTGAAGGGGTTTGTACAGCAATTTTCTAAAAACTGGGCATCCAAACTAAGAGTTCAGTTGGGCCTGATAAGGTCAGAAAGAACCTGCTAACACCAACAAACCCTCATTTCCATCTGACTTCACTTCGGGTTGAGTGGGAGAAAAATCCAGACGTTGATCTTTTCAGATGCAACCCAAAAAGTAAGCAAGTAAAGGGTAGACTCGGCGCCAAATCGACCATGGAAGTGGGACATATTTTTGTGGTTGGCTTTGTCCCATGGTCATGGTATAAACAGGTACTACATGAGATTGGTATCTTTTTTCTCTCAAGAGTTGCATGTAGTGCCCTTTTGGGCGGGTTGTTTCTTGCTAAGCATATAGTTGTCACTGGTGAGACTGTAAAAACCACAGACAATAAACATGTTTGTAAAAGGGATACGCCCCTTCATTTGTACATTATGTTTATTGTAGGAATTGGGTGTAGTAGTCTTCGCCACACTGTCCAGTGATGATTGTTTATTTATGTTTTCCGCGCTTTTTTATGTAATAAACAGTGACACTTATTGACTGAAACAATATTGTATAATAGGCTTTGCAGTCAGAGAGCACACAATACCTACAAATGAAATACAAAAGAGGCTCTCCAACTGTTACACTTTAACAGAAACAATATTTTCTCATTCACGTATCAATGTTTAACAACAGACCATAAACTAAGTATAAATTAGATTGTTATGGTTATGAAAACATAAAGTACCAAAAATTGAATATTTTTAATTGTTCATACCCGATATTTTTTTGTTCCAAGCTTATACATATATCAATACTATTCATACAAGTATAAAATGTAAGAAATATGAAAAAGTATAACTATTCGGATGCCAGTAAATGTTTTTTATCTATACTATAATTGTCAATTTACAAATTTCAGTCTCGTTTCTTGCATGCAGAATAAAGAATTGTTAGGCGTATAATAATAAGTGTGTATTTTATTTTCATAAACACAATAACTAAAACATTTTAAATTTCAACTCTAATGCAACGTTCATTACAGTACACCACTTACGTCTTATTGTCATATCAGGTTTTAAGTTAATTTTAAGAGCCATTATAACAAACATAAATATATGCAGCGTAATTTTACAAAATAGGACATAATATAAGGGGAAAAAACCAAAAAAAAAAATCTTTACAAATAAATTGTTTTTACCCGTATTTTTATTCTAATAACCAAAAATGCTATAAATTATATTATCATTATTATTAAAATTATTAATATTATCATTACGGATAGTGTCCTATTATTAAGTTTAATAAATTGCTTAAATGGAAGATAGTCAACATTACACAACGATATTAGTAAGTTGGTGTTAGAACACTTAAGAAGCTCTTAAAAAAATCACTTCTATAATGGTGAATTATTATAGCCAAAGTACTCGACAAATATTGCATAGTTAAGGAAAAAGGATCAACAAGGCATTATAATAATTATTTATAATTCAATACGCAAATAATTATTAAATGTATTGTGAGTGTCAGTGTACCTATTAGCTTGTCTACAAATAAGATATAATATGTATTCTGATCAATTCTTATTAAATTTTTGGTAACTTTGGTCTTACAACTAATGGGTTGTTTTTTTCAATAGAATCGCGACCATTTTTTTGATAATCATAGGAGCAATTGTGCGATTCTGAATACCTGCAACATAACAAAAAGAAACAAAATTACAATTTTAAATTGAAAATTATAAGTTGACTACCACTGCTTAGTAATTCTAGATATTGAGAAGTAATCTTCAAAAAATGTATGATAGATTATAATTTTCAACAAAATGTTGATAATTTTTGGGCTAAATATAAAATGATAAATATTTAGTTTAAAAAACAAAATTGCCATTTTTTAATTTGAAGACCTGAGACAATCTGTTACAAGTTTATTCACAAATAATTCTACCTATATTATAATACAACTACCTTATATCAAACGTGAAGTCTTGGTAAGGAAGTGCTGTTCAAATGCAACAAGTGACACAAAGTGTCTGCGATTTTTAATTTTAAAATTGAAACCTTATTTTATTATCTTTATTAATTTTAAAAAATATTGGTTATAAAATAAAACACTACTTTAATAATTTAAACAAATTTAAAACTCACCTGTGCTCAGGACAAAACATAAGCCCACATCGACATGTATACTGAGCACTAATTGTTAATTTCTTATTGCATTGGGCACAACGTTTCTTCTTTTTTTCTACAACTTGTTCAGTTGTAGTTTGGTTCAAATCTTCAGTTATAGTAGCTGGAGCTTTTTTATCTACTCTATTGGTTTCAGATTCCATAGGTTCTTCATCATCGTCAAGTTGAATAGGCATATCTGATCTGTTCAGAATTCTATGTATAGCTCCTAATCCAGTATTGTTGGATAAAGACATGGCAGTCATTTGTTCAGTCGGTGATGCTTGTCTAGAAACATTGATGCGAATATTATGTGACAGCACCATTGATGAACTGCTAGGACGCCTAGACCAATCTGTACTAGACACATCAATATCTGTACCGGATTCAGAAATACTGAAATCATAACAATGCATTATAATACAAATATAAAATAATGAATAAGTTTAATATGTTGATGGATCACTATAAATTGATAGAAAAAACAAATTATACATTTATTAATCGTACCAAGAGTAATTTTGGTTTCAAGAGAAATGTTTGACTTAAAAAATATAATTTTTTACCACCATTTTCGTTAAACAAAAATAGTCTAATATATTTATAGCGGATAATATCAAATAGAATTATATTCTATTAACATAAAAAAATGTTAATACATCAAGACTACGCCAATTATAATTTATGTTATATAAAAACGTTAATATCTTTTGATCGTTATTAAATAGATATTAATAAATATTTTAATTCCTACAATAATTTCTAATAGTCTATATAACAGAGATAATATATTTATAATTTGAAAAATAATTTTTCTAAATCTTATAAAAAAATAATGCTAAAAAATATAAAATAACTATTTAATTCTCCGATTTTTTCTATTGTATTTTAATAATATTAAAATAAATACAGTTATTAAATCACCTGTCAATGCTTGAAGTGCTACCAGTGTGTCTAGGATCATTCATGATATGGCAAAGTTGTCTAGTTGTAGTTGTTTTTGTATTTTTATCAGAACATGTACTTGTAATTGTTGGCAAAACTGGTATCCTTGAAAATTCAGCACTACGAACATACTTCTCCAGAACAGGAGAAGATTGAACGATTTTAGGTAGTCTCCAAGTGTGTCGTTTACTATCTTTTTCAGTCTTCATTTGTGATCTTTCAGGCGCTGACTTACGATGTTCAGATTTTGTTCTTTTTACCTGAAATGTTGTTAAATATATTTTAAATATAATAAAATATCGAAATAAATAAAAATAATTACAAATATATTTTATTTCTATGTAACAATTATATTGTGGTCAGTTATATAAATTTTATATTAGAACTTTAAACTAAATATTACTATAAATCGTCTTAATTATATAAAGAAATTAAAATGTATTAAAAAATAAAGCCATCAAATTAAGTGAATAGCTTTAAATAAGTAGGGCATGAATTAACTTTCCTTTAACTCGACAGAACATTATTTTTATTATTTTGTATAGATAATACTTAATTACAAATATACAAATAAAAAATCATTTGTATAATGATTTAAGAGGAAAACAACAATTTACTACAGTATTTATGTAGTTTTTTTTAAATTTTTAATTCTGCATAAAATACTTGGTACTACTTATTATTTAACTTCAATAACAACTTTAGAATAAGAAAAATGTAAAATATAAATTATATTAGTTCCATACACAATTTAGTCCGTTTAAGACGTCTCTGGCAATATAAACGCATTATACAAAATTATTTACTTTAGATTTTGATGAAATAGAAAGTGTTTCTAATTTATGTTTCAACTGCATCATCTTACGATATGTCACATTATTGTCGGCGGACTTTTTAGTCATTTTCTTTTCATGTAGTTCTACTATAGATGTTTTTCTAGATAGGGTAATTTTGTTCAGTATATCTTATTTAAAAAACAAGAAAAATATTTATAAATATACTTTGGAGAGGCCTTTAAACTTGTTATGGAACCATCACTATTTTCAATAACCCGCAGTAAGTTGATGACTTCGCCTTCACGAAATATCAAGACTGCAAGTTTACTGCCAGGAGGTGCATCCTCTAATATTTCTTTTCTGTAAAACCAAAAATTGAAATAAAATTAATTGGTTATGAAGTTATTCTTGATACTTATTACATACATTAAATAAGTATACACAAAAAGCAAAATTTAATAATTATGAATCGAAGAAAATATTAAAATAAAATGTCATTTATGAATTAATATTGTATTAATGTGACAACGGTAATGACTAGATCTAAATATATTAATAAATTTAATAAATATAAGAAAATTACAATTTTCAAATCTATATATAGGACATAGGGAAATTTTATATTTCAAAATATTTTAGCGATATAATAATTATTTTTAAATTTCAATTGCGACACAATATTACTGACTTGTTGAGATTAACCAATTGTCGAATGGTCTCATTGTCGAGGGGCAACATTCTACGACTTGTACCGATGGGTCCACCTTGAAGGGACAGTACCAATCGTAGTGTCGCTCCATTGCGAAGATTATTGTTAGCTATTGTCGTATTGTTGGCTAAAATTGTTTCACCTAAGAGCAAATGTTGCTGATTGACTGGTATGCCTATATAATTATTAAACAAAATAAGTACACTAAATACAACACTGATAAATACATGACGAGTGAATGAACAGGTAGGAGACAAACCTTCGACGCGTTGTATTCGAGACTTCAGAGAACTAATATAGTCATCTGGTGACACGGAAATTTCAAATGTTGTACCAGTCAGTGTTTCAATAGTAAGCGATATGGGCAAGTCATCCAATTGATTGTCGTCATGATTCGATCTCCATTTTTGCTTGCGTGACATACCTGGATGAATCAACTAGGTACACTCCGTCGGCAGTTGTACCGTTTTGTATTGTTATATCATCATACAGCGACCAAACGAAAAATGGTCAAAATAAACGACTGAAAAAGAAAAACGGAACACAATTCACCGTAACAATGACATCATTGGTTACCATAAATGGCGTAATAACGTGAAGTTTACTCGCTATTGACAACTCAGCGATTACAAACGGCGCGTTAAAATGCGGTTAATATTTGTGACGAGATGATACTGCGATGACCTTAAGACTCCTCGAACCGAACGTGCGGTCACACCTGCCTACGTCCGTCCGAGGTTTTATAGGTAACGATCAAAACGGCAACTTACCATTGTCGTGAAATCGGAAACACTTAGCGTTCTCAGCCGAACAGAGAACACGAATAGGAATTGATACGCGTTCCGTTGGGACTATCGTCGTCGTCGTCGTCGTTTTTCTGCCGACCTATGGCCCGTACTTGCGATTCGGAACAACAAAGCGGCGACACATTATTGTCGTACACCACGAACGGCACTAACCGAACGATTACTACCGTTGTTGATACGGAAATGCGAACTTCGCCCCGGGGACGATCGAACCGACAACGATATTAATGCGTTGTGTTCGCTTTGTTGGGTTTTTTGTGTATGTGCGTACTATTATTAATATTTTCGACCGCGATTAGATATGACGGAAGGTACGAGGTGAAAGAAAAAAATTGAGGAAAAATGATAAAGCCGCGGCCGCCGTCGCTGCCGCCGCCGCCGCCGCCACTAACGCCAGCGGACAAGGACGTACGCAGTCGTCGTACTCACTCGTTTGTCAGGCAAACGAGCGACGAAGAGGAGCGCGACGATGATTACCGGAGGGGAAGACCTCGGTGGGCCATGTGAGGGGAAGAGGCCGCCGAAACGGAAGTGTCGCGGAGAGAGATAATAAATTACGGCGAAAATAAAATAATACCGAAGCCGGCCGATGACACACGATTATCCCGAGACATTACCGTGAGAACAACGTCCGCCGTTGGCTCGTGTTATTCACTCGTTACTTAATACTTTAAGCGCCGTAACAGTATCAGCCGATGGACGTTTTCGTTTCCCCAACGATACCGACCGGAATACGAAATTATTAGTTTTCTTTCGTTTTCTCTACGAAAGTTGTTGACGCCGGGCGCTCGATGGACTGACGGCAACGTCCATCGACGTTGAACCGGGAATTTTAATCGCGACGTGAACGCGTACGTTATTTAAACCATAACGCATGATCGACCGACAATCTTTCCGACTTTTTCTAGATATTTCGTTTTCGTCGCTTTCCCGCGAACCACCGACATTACTATAGCAAATGTGTAGAGTTGGCTTCACTGTAAACAGACAATCGGTCGCACGCAGAGGAATCGGATAATATTATTATACGTCGGTCACGCTCTCGCACCAAAAACGGTCGGTACGTCCCTCCCAATGGCGTCAACTCATTCAATTGAGTAGCCGAACGACATTTAATGATTAATGTTAAAATCAAAATACGAAACAAATTAAATCGAAGTTATAAAAATTTTCGTCTAGACAAATATTAGATAAATTCGAATTTAACCATGGAAAAAATACAAATAGGATAATACATAAAAACTATATTTTTGTAGTCTAATAACGTCTACGATTTTGTGATAGACGCGACTCCAGATAACGTGATGGCCACACATTTCAGATTCAGACGGTTTAAAAATAAAGCATAACGGGATATTTTTATTAAGAAATTGAGCGTAAGATGTTATTAATTAATAGGTAATATGACATAATTGCAAATTATCATTTAAAGTGTAAATATCAAAGAAAGAGGAAAAGATTAATTTAAACGCAGTGTAAAAATCAAAGTATAGAAATGATTAAGAAAAAGATATGGTGATCTATTCAGTAGATGATGATAGACAAAAGAAACAATTTACTCTTAATTTTCTGTATCATAAAATTATATGTGAAATAAGAAGATGATTGAATAAATGCTTTTGTACAAATTCAAAATCTAAGCTAATATTATTTAAGCACCCAAAAATGTATGACACTGTTAAAAATATAGATCAATACATTTAAAACTCGATGAAATTATATTTTCAAAAATATTTGTTAATTCGTACAGTTTAGTTGTTATTTGGTATGCGTTGTAATATGAGTTTTGTATGTATACTAATTTTGACAATTCATAGACAATGTACATTGAAATTTTAATGTTTGTTTTACAAATACAATTTAAATTATGCTAGTAGGTTATACGCGTAATAACATATTTTTATGTACATAGAAAATATGTTTCAAATTTAATGTATATTTCAAAACGATTTATGTATATGTTAATATTTGTTTTATTATTTGAACATTTATATATAATTAAGTATTAATTATATACAATTTAGTATATTATTTATTATATTATATATAATGGTATACAAAAAATGTATCCCAGGGAGAGGTGGAACTGAATTATATTTTATTGTAGATTGTATTTAAGAGCTTTAAAATTAACCAAAACAACATTAGGAATTAACAAGTTACTAATTCCTGGAAATTACTAACTTGTAGCTTAACAAATTACATTTTTTCTTAACAATTTTGTAATTTAATTTGTTACTTTTATCCTTTTAAACCCTTCCCTATGCATGTGCATCTAATTGCACCTACGGTAAATATTTTATTATTATTAGTTACAATTGCGTTGAAAAAGTTATTTACATTGTTTTAGAATAAAGGCCCATAATGTTATATAATTATTTTATTAAACAGAAGTAATGAAAAAACCATTGTTCAGATAAAATGGGTTTTCTAGCCAAACACTATGCCCTTGTTTAAATTTTTTATTAACAAACTAGCAGAACAATAAATAGCAATGTTCCGATGAAAAAATTATGAATATATTGAAAAACAGTAAGAAATGTACAATTTGTTAGAATAATTTATTGTATTAATATAATATGATTCATTTACTATGAACGATTAAATTGTATTTAATTATTATAATTTGATTATAATAATATTCATTAAGTAGGTAATAGATATCTGTCCGAAGTATTGCTCTCAAGCTTTCTGGAAACAGTGAGTGTATTGCCGATTAATTATTGGAAAAAAAAGGTAATAGGTACCTAATTAATAAAACATTGAAATCATAATTTGCCACTAAGTCTTAATTGTTAATTACTACTTTTTTAATTTAATGTTAATTCTACTACTTGTTATTAATTTAAAAACTACAATGGATAACAAATATTTAATAAATTTTTTTACATATTTTGTTTAAATTTTTATGTTCATGTTTGTAAATAGGTTTTAAAAAATTATTTTTACAATTTATTATCTAATTAAATATTCTAGTATCCACTGTATAAAAATTCAACATCATACAGATTATACTTTTAAAAATAATTAAAATACAATCGTAAATACTTAATAATGTATAATAAAAATTAGACATGTATTTAAATATGAATTTATTATATTTAAGAATTAATCAATAGATATTCAATAAACGATTCATTGAGAAAAGTAATTTTATATTTTAAAATTAAAAACTAATGTTTTATATTTATATTCCTAGACATATAAATTACCAAGATGAAAAAAAAATTTAATAGTTCTATTTGTTGATGAAGGAAATTTGTTTGAAATGGTATTTTTTAAAACTAGTATTAATGATTTATATTTATTAAACTCTTATCTAAATAAAGGTCAATTATTATTATTTTTTTTATAGTTTTCAAATTGTTAATAATAAATAAGAAATATTCATATAGATATAGATAAAATTTAATTTATGGTGATATAGGCATATAACAAATTATTTATTATTTATTATGATTTATTGATTTTATGAGAACTATTTACTTTATTTTTATATTTATTATTAACTATAACTGAAATTTGGAAACCGTTTATTCAATGTTAATTTATAATATGGTTAGACATTTGTCTACATGTTTAGAAAAATAATAAACATTCAAATTCATTATTCAATAATTAACAAATCAATTTGTACCAAAGACCAGAGGTACATAATAATTATGTAGAAAACCTTTAAAAAAATTACATACTATAGTAGATATATGGTTTGTTTTTAAATACATATTGTAATTTGTCGAGGTCTTATCTTGTCAATTTTAAGTTACAAACATGTTCTCTTTTAATTTGTACAATAATTTAGAAGAAGTTTTAGCCTCACCGCTGGTTTTTATTTCGGAATCTAATAGCTATAAACTTACCACGAAATATATTAGACAATAGTATTTGGGTGTGAAAATGCTTTATAGTTTTCGTTAAAACATTAAATATTGGCATTATTTTATCTAAAATAAATACAAGTCACAAACTCGAAATTATTATCGGCTACTCCAAGAGGACAAGAAGGACTTTAAAACGGTGATTTTTCTAATTTAAAAAACAACACCATTTATATGCCATAGATATTAGTTTTCAATTATTTAATTTGTAATGACTGTGTATATGGATCTGTGGTTTAACGAAATTACTTGAACAATAGTGAGTACAACTAGTTTGTAACTCGTTAGCCTAATATATTATTGAACTCGCTAGCATTGGGTAAATTTGCGAGTAATTTAACGGGTGGACGATATAATCACTATAAAATATTAGTATGGTTTAGAGTTGACAAGACGTATACTACATCATGAGCACAATTTAAAATGATTTCGTAGATGTAAAACTAGGTAATTGGTTTTGGGTTATTGTTGAGTTCTTGAATTTATACGCCTATAGGGAAATGTTTATATTTCACTATTGATGTTATAAGCAAATTTGATTTGGGTTTTTTCAATTCTTTTTTGTTTTTAATTCGATCTTTGTAATTATTAAAACAAAGTAATTTTACGTTGTAAATTTTCCATATATCATTTTGCTATGATTTTTGTACGATTTACCGATTGAACAGTCTAGTAACAATCATACTTATTAAAAGTGTACAATAATAGTGGTATAAACAATTTTTTTCTGTTAAATATTCCCTTTTATTACTATATATATTAGAATAAAATATTCCTTCAAATAACGTAAGTTGTTCTATTTCATATACGGTTAATAAATAGGTGGACATTTTATAATTAACGTAACTAAATTATTCGTCATGTTTTTCTCTTAAAATGTATTTTCAATCTAAACGTATTATTATACGTTGTATATAATTAAATGTACACGAATCGACCGTTTAAAATATTATAATATTATAAAAAATATGGCCAATTGAAAAGGTACCGTTATGGCGTACTATAAGTAACAATTTTTTTTGAACAATGCTCCGTTGGTACCATAGAGCTGCTCGATTTCAACTTTATCACAAAATGATAATAATGCAATCATAGATAAGATTCGGTTAGGTTACTCTGGTATAATGGTGTATTTTATTATTACTGGAGGGTTGTGAGGTTCATATGATAAAATAATATTAACCGTGTTATAGTATGAGCCGGTATGAACGTTAGAAACAGATTCGCGCCATTTGTCGTTTTTATTATCAAAATAAAATTCTGTGTAATATGTATTTTCGGTTATTCAACAGTTCTTTGTATTCATGAACCGCGTCTATTTCCTTACGTGCTTGTATAAAATGTGAGTTAATAAGAATGATAGATCTCGAATATAGAAATATGTTCGGAATGTAGCAAATTCGATTAGTAGTAATCTTTCAGTGATTTTTTTTACGGCGCCTAAACACATTCCATTGTTTACAATCATAATTGACATTTTTTAAATCGTCAGTACTTGTGTGTTGCTGTGTTCGTATTATTTGGACCTTTAGTTTCATAAATAAATACCATTGTTTTCCGGGATTCCGTTTAAAATGGCTATTAACAACAACATCGACCATTATGAAATTGCGCAAAAAAGACAAAAATTGGACGATATGGTCGAAGGAGCGATCATGAAAGTAACGCTTAAGAATTTCATGTGAGTTGATTTTTACTTATTTATTTATTCGGTTTAATTGTGGTTATGACCATGTAATTAAGTAGTGTTTGAGGTATATTATTATGTGTTAAGTTAGGATTTTTTATTATTTTATATTATCTAGATTCAAAAGTTTGAATTCAATTAATTATAATTTAAATACCTGATTTAATCTTTCTTCAATCCGCGAATATTTTCTTTAATTTTCTTTCGATCTTATAGCATTATTAGAATGATGGATAGTATAATTAATTTTCTTATTTTAACTTTTTTAGATATTTAAAATAATTATTAATGATTAATAATCATAGAGAGAGATCAACATTTGTGTTTAAATCGGATTATAAAAAAAATTTAAAACCTGTATAATTGTTTTTATTGTTTATAATAATATTTCTCCAACACCTATTTGATTTGTTTTAAATATTTTAAATTAAATTTTATTGGAATATAGTTATGTACATGTACATTATACTTATAAAACAGTATTGTAGAATGTAATAATTTATATATAGTTTAATTATATCTAATTTTTTACATATTAATTTATTATTCAATTGTATTTACAAAAAAATGTTTTTGATTTTAATATGTAATGTAAAATCAATAATGCTAAATATACAATTTATTATAAGACCAACATTTTTTACATTTATTTTGTAGGACTTTCAGTGAAATAGAATATACTCCACATTCAAAGTTGAATATGATTATTGGACCCAATGGATCTGGAAAATCATCAATTGTAACAGCTCTCATATTAGGTTTTGGTGGTAGTCCAAAAGACATTAATAGAGGAGACAAAGTAATTTTAATTATTTTATAATTATTGAGGTTTTTTTGATTTTGCAATATATTGATCACGATTATTTTTTTATATTAGATTAGTGATTTTGTAAAAATTGGAAAATTTCAAGCAGTTATTTCTATAGAATTATATAAAAAATCCCAAAGCAATATTAAATTGAAAAGGGTAATATTTACCAATAATGATAGTTGTCATTTTTACATTAACGATGCATTGACCACAAAAACAAAAGTAATGAATATTATTTAATATACAATATAGTTATTGTTAAATATATTCTTTTTGTTTATTTTACAGTATATTGATGTAGTAGAAAGTTTTAACATAAGAGTGCACAATTTGTGTCAGTTTTTACCACAAGATAGACTTGAAGATTTTTCTAAATTAGATTCTAAAGGTTTATTATTAAGTACTTTACAGAGTATCGGTAAGTAAATTTTAATTTTAATTGTTCGATAAATTCCTAGTAAATTTGTATATTTATTTGCAGAAAATCAAGAATTATTAAACAATTTTATTGTATTGAAAGACCTTGCTACAAGCATTTCTGTATGTGATACTGATTTAAAACGTTTGCAGAATAAAATTAAATTAGAGACTAATGCCAATTCTAAGTAAGGCCTAATTCTTAAAATGTATTACCTTTTATATGTTTAAAATGTAAAATAATATAATATTTAAAATATTCAAACATTTTTCATAAAAACTTTGAAAATCAACTTGTTATCAACAGGAGTTTAAACCTTATTTTGTTGAATTTGGATATATAAGTGTATTTACCAAAGTCATTTCACCTAATTTTTAATCAATTATAAACTTCTATTTGAATGCATCAGATTAACTTAACGACTAATAAGTAATACTAATTTTTGGGAATTGTGACAATTGTTTTATATAAACCTAGAGATTATAATAATATAAATTGATTTTGTAATTATATACAAAAAAGTTTGAGTATTAGTAATAATATTATAATTTAAATTTATAATCTATAGATTGGAAACAATAGTCAGCTCATTTAATCAAAAAAACAATTTGGAATTACAATTATTGACTGTGCTTCAAAAGAGATCCTGGTGTTTGTATATATTGTTTTGGAAACTAATTAAAGATGTATGTATATTATTTTTCATTATATATATATCAATAGTTCATTATTTTTTAATTGATATAAATAGTTTGAATTAAGAATAAATTATTAAATTAATTTTTTATTTTGAAAACTTCTAGGAAATTAAAACATTAGATGTTGGAAAAAAACACAATAATGATGCTTTGGCTCTTATAAATAATCAAAAGAATGTAATAAAAACTATAAAATCAAGCGAAAAAGATTTATTAAACGTAGTTTTGTGTAATGTAAATAATTGGATAATTTGATGTAGTATTTAATTTTGCAACTAAGAATAACATGATTTTTGTTTAGGAAAATATTTTAGATAAATTAATAGATAAATTAAGTGAAACCTTAGATTCTGTTGACTATTGCATATCAAATTTACGAACATTATTGAAAATTGATGAAAGTTCTTCCATAAAAATAGAAAATTATAAATTGTCTATACTATCAATGGAAGAGAAATTAGAAAGTATTAAAAATGAAAAATTTAATGTTGAAGGTTCTGTTTTGGATATTTTATTATGATTTATTTAGTTAATTCTACAAATAAATAAAACAATTTAAATTTATATAGATTGTAAAAAAGAGCTCAATGAAATCAATAACAACATCATGAAAATTGATGACCATATTAATCCTTTGAAAATACAGTTAGAAGAAGTGAAAAACAAATTGAAAAGTCAAAATGCAAAGATTTATGGTTTGTTTTATTTAAATAAAAAAACTAAATTAATTCGATTTATAATATATCATTTATTAATTTATATTTTATATTAAGCTATTCAACATGAAATTGAACGTGAAAAAAGAAAAGAAGAAGGTAAAAATAATTTTTTACAAAGAAAATATCCAGAAATATGGAAAGCCATTTATTGGTTAAGAAATTGTAACAAATCATCAATTTTTGTTGGACGAGTATTTGAACCGTTATTTACTCAGGTATTTTAAAATAAAGAAATCAATGATAATATGACATACAGTGATGATCTGTGGGTAAAATATAATAGTTGATGGTGCATATTTATAACTACTGTAACAATCTATATAATGTAAAAAAAAATTAATCACAAAATAAGAGGTTGCTAAGGGTAGGTATCTGTTTTTCCCAGAATTTATAATCAAATAATCATTTTACCAAGGTAACAGTCTATATGATTATTCATTTGACACTATTAAAATTGTCATCACTCAATGATGCAACTAACATATGGCATTGGTATATGTTAGCTTGTATATTGTAGCCTGTGTAGAAATGGTCTTTGTACCAAACTGATAAAAACTATATAAAATATTTTTGGTAAAACAGGAGTGAAATTTGAAATACTTATGCTTTAAACGAGTACATTTTAAGTGTATGAGGTTCCAGCTGCCTGGGCCCTAGCACTCAACATGTAATTACAAAATCACTGTAATTAATAATACGAATAACAATGACAATTTGAAATAACTAGATGAAATATATTGCGAGAATACTTTTTTAATTAATAAAGCAACTAAACTACTTCATAATAAATAATAGTAAATAATTTTAGAGTAAATATGGTAGCTTGTACGCTTAAAATATATCTAATATTTATTAACTGACATTTTGTTATTTGTGCTCCATTATTCCATCATAGAAACCACTAATGATGACACGTACTTTATCAAACCTTTAATTTTCATATATTTATTATTATAGATTGAAGTTCTTGACGAGAAGAATGCCAAGTATATAGAAAATATTGTAAATTATCGAGATGTGATTGCATTTGTTTTTGAGTATGCAGAAGACTTAACTAAATTTAATAAAATAATTAAGCAAGAGCGTTGGCAAAAAATTAATTCAATTTCTGCTCCACCTACTGATTTTTTTATTAATGAGGCACCAAATATTGATATAAGTCATTTAAGGTAATCAATCATAATGTCTAATGTTACATTGACTATTCTTTGATAGTACTATAAAATAATATTTATTGTAGATATGAATATAGTAAAATATTCAGTACTCATATATATGATTTATGGATTTAAAAAGTCAAAAATAGATATTTATTTGTAATATATTATTATTTTATTAAATTGACAATAAGTTCAAGCATTAAATTGTAAATTAAATTTATAACTTAAAAAAGACATTAATCACTATCTTTATAAAAAATGAGAGATTATGAATACTTATGTTTATAGTTCTTTATAATACAATTGGTTTGTTTAACTTTTCATTTATAAATATAATTTTTGAATTACTAAAAAATATCTAGAGACATTGATATCTATGATTGTAAATTCGATAATAATTTTAATAATTAATTTCATAATGTATTATTTGTTCAAATAAATTAACAATAAAATTAAACTTAAAAATACCGAGCCTTTTAAAATTATTATAAATTGTTTTAACCTAGAAATATAGTATATAAATACTTTTACTTTTTTAAATTTGAATTGATAAAAATAATATGCATTCACGATTAAAATATTAAAAATAAAGAAGGTTAGTTATATTTATGATATTCTTGTATCTGAATGACATAGTGTTATTAAATATAATATTGATTGTATTTATTTTTATTAAAATGTATTGTAATTAATGTTTTCATTTTCAAAATAGACAATTTGGTTTCTATGCATATGCATTAGACATGATAAAAGTTCCACCGATTATAAGAAGATTTCTAGTTAAAAATTATGATATGCATAATATACCTATTGGCTCTAATACGGTAATTGAAAAGATACTTCATTTACCAAGTAAAATTAGAGTTTTCTTTGCAGGTAAGTGAATATATCAAACAATTATTTGAAATAAAAACATCAAAATCATTTCGTACATTTCAATTTATTTTGATATATTTGACTTTAATTTTGTTTATAGGTAATGATCAAGTTATTATAAAAACTTCATTATATACAGGCGAGAAGATAATTAGACAAACTCAAATATCAAATGATGTGCAATTTTTGTTATTTTCTGTGGATTTCAATTTGATTCAATCATTGACTTCTAAGTAATTTTAAAAGTTTATTATTATTAAATTTAACAATTTGTGTTTGAAGTATTTTATGTGAATGTAATCATAGATATATTTGTAAAGTAATTTATTAAATTACATGATTTCATTCGAAGAATTCATTAATTTATCAATTTGAATATACAAAATTATCACAATCTTTTTAATTACCAAATTATTATTATTATTATTTTAATAAACTATTTAATGTATAAATTCAGTAAAATTATTTATATTCATTAAAATAATTTATTTAAAATTAAATTTTTTTTAATATTTTTTTTTTTAGGATGGAAGAAGCTAATGCAGAATGTGAAAATTTTGAACAACAACAATCTGAATTTTTAAAACAAATGAAAGTTATCGAAGATAATCGTCAGGCGTTTATTACGAGAAAAAAAGTAATACAAGGGTGTTTTATGAAGTTTCAAAACAAACAAAATGCGTATAATAAAATGGTAAAAGATATAGATTTTACACGCAGTGAACTTGTTAAAGAAAAAGAAAAAACCACTAACTTCTCGAGTCAATATATGGTTTGTTAAATCTTTATAATTTTAATTTATTAATCAATTTATTTAATACCTTATATTTGTTATGTTAGCAATTAATTAATAAATACTATGTTTCAATGATTGAGGTCAATAAATTGTTAGTCAATTATGTTTCATCCATGAAAATGTTTATGGCTTCTGCAATCGTTTTTAATAATAATGGTATAAACATAAATGATGAAAAACAAGTTTTGAAGGAATTGAAAGACATGTTTGTGGCTAAAATGGTAAAGTTATTTGTAAATTTTATGTAAATATATTTACTTTAATTTTTTTAAAGAACGATTTTGACAAATACCTAAAGTATGTGCAAGCATTGAAATCTAAATTTAAATATGTACAAGAAATAGCTTTATCCTGGACCCGTGGAGTATCTCCATATGATATACAATTATTTGCACCTTTAAAAGAAAAGTTTAGTAAAATAGATCAAAATGATATCGATGAATTGGATACATTAATTATCGAGATAAAAGCTCAGCTTAATTGTCTCAATGTTGATCCTAAGGCACCTAAGGTATATTGCATACATATGTTAATTTTTTGTTAAAAAATAGGAAAATCGTACAAAAATAATTTTTAAATTTTTATTTAATAGTTAATGAAAGAATATAATGATCGTAAAGTGAAAATAAAAGATTTAGAAAGTAAATTGACTAATTTAAGCAACGATGTTGGAAAAAAAGAAAAGAAAATTGAATTAATACACTCAAATTGGTTTCCGAAGATACAAGAACTCTGTAAAGAGTTGTCTAATAATTTCCAAAAGTATCTACTCTCATTTGGTTGTAACGGTATAATTGAATTAAACATTGGTTGTACAAGGGTAAATATTGTGTAGTTATTGATGTTGATAATATTAATGATAATAGTAATAATAATTGTAAATGAATTCATTGTTTATAGTATGATTATCATGAATTTGGGATATCATTAAAGGTGCAATTTCGCTTTGACATGCCTTCATTGAAACAATTGGACACTAAATGTCAAAGTGGTGGTGAACGTGCATTGTCTACAGCATTGTTTTTTTTGGCTCTGCAGAAACTCACACATTTTCCATTTAGAATTGTTGATGAAATTAATCAGGTTCATACTTACATTTTTAACATTAACTACTCACAATTAGTGATTAATGCGTAATTTCTCTTAATATGTAGGGTATGGATAAAGTTAATGAACGGAAACTCATGGAACTATTTATGGAATTGGTTGGGGATAGATCTAATCAGTATTTTATCGTCACACCAAAGGTTTGTAATAATATTTTCATATAAATGAACTGTTTTGTAATAAATCTTTTTCATACATTTTTCAATTTATTTTTATACAATAACATAGTTTAAGTCGTATGTAATCCTTGAAGTAAAGTTTTACCTACAGAAAATTGCTTTATTCTTTTTATGCGTTTTTTTTTGTTTTTTAATATTGCTGATAGTTTGTCACCATAGAAAACCTCTACATACTTTTTAATCAAATTTCTTTTACGAATTAAACTAAAATTATACATTGCTTAAAGAATATTGTAATGTACTTTTAGAATGGAAATAGTAATTATTTAAATTTGTATTATCTTTGTATGGATAAATGAAATGCTAAATAGTTTTCTTATATTTAATACAATTTCTAATAAAAAAAGAAGTATTACCTAATTCCTGAGAGGTTTAGCATGGAATTGATTAAATAGATTTAATTAATAAAATATAAAGTAAATTGTGAATTACATATCTTTTATAATACGGTCATGTTATTATAAGTTCCAAGAGTACAAACTTTTTGCAAGTTATTTATTAAAGAAAAATTGATTTTATTAAATTTCTACTTGCGATACATTTAAATTTAGTTATATGTATATTATTTATGTCATTTAAGTGTCTAATAGATTTTAATTACTTTTTTCTTCAATTCATTTAAATAGTATACTTTTTTTTTTATTACAAGGTACTGGCATACCTCCACTGTCCTGGGAAGTTGTTAGGTATTATTTCGGGACGGTGGGTTACTATAATTTATTTTCATAAAAAATTTAACCTATATACAACAAAAACTGAAAATAATGATCTTCCAGTCTCGAGGGTGTGGCGGAACAGGATCAATTAATTTAAATTATATACTGTAAATTAGAAAGAGTGATTTGCTTACATTGTTTTCCTTAGTAAAAAGTATTCAACCATTTTTGCCATTTATGCCTTCATCATTAAAGGAAACCTAAATTATCTTTAACCAACGAACTTTAAAATCCAAGAATGATTCAGTTTTTAGTTTCCTCGGCGATTTTTATGCTGCTATCGTCGCATTGTTTACTTTTTTTTCTCGAAGACCGAATGATTGTGGAATTTTCCCATTTCATAATCATAAATTTTCCAACGCATAAACCATTGCGTCATTTTTTTATAATAAATAATACGTAATATAATAACGAAAAAATGATAATTATCGTTAAACAATGACGATTGTTACGTTTATGTTGTATGACTGTTATAAATGGACTAAATCAGTTCAATATGTTCAGATCAATTGGTCATTCGTAAGTAAGTTATTAATGTGCTTATCCTTCTTGATATAGAAATTTGTATAAAAAAACGTGAGTATAAATTATTCCAAATATGTCGATTAATTACAAATAGTATAATTTTTTACATTGTTTCAGTTGATCAAAAACCTTACTTACCAAAATACCACAGTGGACATAATATATTGCATGGAGAAAGATGAAGAGTAGAAAGACGTAGCATAATCAAATATGTTCCTAACTGTTATAATTTTTTTATCTTTTTGTGAATTCATTTTATATTGAAAGTTTAATTGTTGTTATCAACATTATTTATACATAATATGTAATATATGTAATTTACATTAATATGTATATGCATAGTTATGAAAATGTTTTCTAATTTGGTTATCGTCCAAAAATTAACGATTCCGTATCTGAACGTTCACAAAATTGTTTTTTTTTACTAACAAATTTTGGTTCGACCTCGAATGTTTATTCACGAATATTACCCATTTGTTTGAACGAAGTAAATAAGTAAAAACCAACGGCCTTCAAATTTGTTGATAAATATGTTACGTCGATTTAGTTATTATATACATTTCCTTCGATTTATCGTACGGGCCAGTCGTTTGAATTTCAATTAAGTTAACGTACATTCGTCACATCGACGACCGTATATCTATAATCGATTTGTAGCGGATATTTTTACATTTATAGGAGCAGCTTATCCAAAATAATAAGAATTCGCTTATTTTCTTTAGTTACGGCGAACGTAAATACATTTCGTGTTTGAAACTCGTGCGTACAAATTAAATTCCAACTTAAACAAAAAGAAAAAATCCGCTTTCAATTTTTATTTCTTTATTATTTAATTCACAAATTTATTTTACACCATCTCATAAAAATCAACTTAATCTACCATCTAATAATGTCTAAAAAAAAAAAAAAAAACAGATTATACAATCGTATTTATCGACTTACATTATAATAATAATCTAAATAAAATTTACAAAAAAAAAAAAA
>JAIPRN010001329.1:0-48700 GCA_025469175.1 Geopemphigus sp. TES_GeoC_2020 | reverse complement strand
TATATACACATTTTTAAGACGTATTTTCGCAATCACAGAACGATGACATTTTAAAATGGATCCGACGAAATCTCAAACGTTTATTTATGCGATTTATAGTAATTCATATTGTATGAGCTTCAAAATATAGTAATAACAATTTCAAGCTTCTAAAGCTAAATTGTCGTAAGCGAGAATTTTCTTCGTTTTTCAAATAACTTTCGAAACTATCGTTGTGTTGTACGGTATTAATTTAAATTATCTAACTAAAAAGTTAGAACATATTTATATAGATAAAAAATTAATATCTAATTTGACATCAATAGCGTAAAATTGATTTTTATTAATGCGGATAATTTAATATTAGGCATTTTAAAATTGTATAGATCACACCATACTGGTCACGTGTATCACGAGTAGAATCAAAACTTATATTTTGAAACCGATTGATCATAAATTATAGAACTCGTTTATTGACGGATAATTTACAACTTAAATATTTGTAACTAATGAACGTCTTTAATTCACTGTTTATTCGTCGTTTACTTTCATTATTTGAAACGGTCTTAGAATCGACACGTCTAATTTATAAATTTACACCGTGTTATGTTGTTTCATTTTCTGGCCAACTGTAGCATGGGTAGTTTTTTGCAAAAGAAATGGTGGACCACTCTTAACGATAAATTGGCTTTTTCCGTTTTTATCGAACATAATGTATGTTTTAGTATAATGATCGAGCTTTCTTCCCTTTGCGGCAGATTTAAAAACTTTTTGTTTTCGAGTCTTATTTTGCATGACGCCAGTCGGTAAAGGAGTCACTCCATTTAAATATATTCTTCGTAATCGCGTATCTGGTGGACCCCTAAATGACGGTAAATTTATACGTGAATAACGGTGAACCCGATGAATTCCTGCAAGTCGGTGAGGCACATTCTTACCTAGGTGGCGACGGAATCCATTTACTATTGAACAAACGCGAAATTTTTTGTTTTTCAGACATGGGCTTGGTTTTTTCAGTACCAGAGATTTTTTGGTTCTTCGTTACTCGTGACTTTCGTTTGTCCATAGATGCTATTGAAACCCGTCTATCAATAGGCGATGACGAAGCTCGTTTATCTGTGTATGACAATGATGGTCTATTATGGCTTATGACATATCCGTCGTTGACTGGCGTCGCTAAAAATACCAAATACATATATAAAACACCGATTTACGCGCAATTCCTTAAATCTAATGAATTATAAACGTTCCGTATAGTTATAATGAATAATTATGATTTACCGATATCTATACTCTGTAAATTATTATCAACAGTGGTTTTGGGAAATTTGATCATATTTTCCGAATTTTCTTTTTGTTGGTCTGGCCATATCACCGAATTTTCTTCTTTAATATCAGAAACTTCTAATAACGATCGACCAGGCATTCCTATTATTATCAAACAATATTTTAATTCGTATTTAATATACTCCTGCACATTCATATTATAATAGTTTTTCCACATTTATCAAAGGTACTTACTACGACAGGCGTTGAATATTCTTTTATAGTTATTGGTTTGTTTGTTCATTATGGTCGACTCAAATTTGTAGCGATTGACCTCATATGAGACGTACGTCATCATACTCACGAATATGAAATATAATATAAGCGAATTGTTAACTGCCATTTTTGTTGACAGAAAATTATAAATTCGCTACCTCAATTACGATGTCCAGATTAATACTGACGAATGATAAATAAATAGAAAATATAACCGATTTTGTTAGGAAATATTTTATTATATTGTTGTCTTAGTGATTGGATGTATTTTTAGCAGGTAATATTATTGAAGCCAACAATGTAGTTGTATTAATTATATTTATGCTTGTTTGTATTTTATGTATTTGATTTTATCATGCGTATATACGCCTGTTGCGTCAAAACACAGATGAATATAGCGACCGTGAACAACATTATCGTTCCATTATTTGTGGAACGATTGTACAAACACATAAATTATTTACGGGATTTTGCGCTCGCAGAGTACTACATCAGTTTACTGTTATACACTCAAACATTACAATATATTAATATTGTAATAACGCCTTGTAGTCTATGTGATGGCCAGGTAATTGTGTAGAGTTTTTGTGGTCATCCGAGGTTAATGCTATTTACTACCGTAACTTAAGGATAGAAAGAAAGTGATAAAAATGTCGACACGTCCGATTTTCATATAAACCAATTCCGTTTTATTCCACGATTCCAAAATTGGTAATTATTTCATTTTGTGAACATTCACTAGTTTTGACCAAATTTTTAGTTTAAAATAAATTTAATATTTTTAATCGATGATTATGCTTGACCGTACTTAAAATTTTTTGAATATTTTGAGCAATTTTAAATTTCATAAATTGTTTTAAAAATATTAGTTATTTACCTTTTTAAATGTATAAATTAAAAACATATGATATTTAAAACCAAAAGATGGGCAATTTTATTCGAAACTTTTAAATTTTTTGAGCACTATAAATTGTTTTAAAAATCAGTAATTATTTATGTTTGAACGAGTGAAAATTGATTTTAATAAGATATACAAAAATATCACACAGTTAATATGTTAAAATTAAATACATTCTTAAAAACATCACCTATATATTGGACTAGATGACGGGAACCTTGTTCACGTTTTGTTGTAAACTGCTAAGACACAGTTTAGGATGTTCAATTTCATTTTAAAAATTAGGTAGAACATTTACATCAATATCTCGGACACAATTTATTGAATTAAAAGTTTTTTGTAATTTTTGTTATGTTTAATTTTTTAATTACTTTAATATTTAAAATTGTATTTATTTAAATAGGACAGAATGTATTTGGAATACATCTCAATAACATAATATTTCTTTATAATAAGTATATTTTCTGGTAATGCTGATAACTCTAATCGTTAACTTGTTTTTAATGTTTGAATTTCCGCTGTGCCACGAAGTTAGAAGCCATCACACTGTTGAATTTAATCACGAGTAAGGTAAAGTAAGTCTGTTGTCGTCCAATGTTTAAACAACATCGAACCAAAAATAGCCCATAAGATGTTAAACTCGTTTTATTGACGGTTAATCTACAAAGTCGTCACAGACAAAATTCTTCAATAATTTTTCACTGATTATTCATAAGAACATTTGATTTTTGAAATGGTTTCAGAATCGTATAACTATTTGATGCAGGCGATACACGTCTGTCTTTCGGCGCCGAAGAAATACATCTATCCCTGGACAATCGTTATTTATGGTTGTAGTGGCTGTATGATTTCAAACGGAATCTACAAAAATCACTCGTTTTTTCGAACGTTATCTACCTTGATATTCGGTATTTTTTCGAATAAATTTTAAAACGCCCAAATTAAAATCGCACGAATTTAGCCTAACCTAACCTACCTACGTATAAACGTAGTTCGTTAACACGATATGAAACCGCTTTTGAAAATATTGTTTACTGCCATCATTTCGTGTGCATAACTATATTGTACAGCAAGTATTTCGCGTATAGTTCGGAATATTATCGTCTTTTTTTTCAAGACTGAAAACATCTCTAAAACCCACAATAAATCATGATGGCGTTGTAAAAGGTCGTTGGGTTCGTGACTAAAGGTCGCCTAGTTAAGGACATAGACATATACATAGATATAGCCTACACAAACGTGTCCATTTTTTTTAAGTAACTAGCTTACCCTTTTCCTTGATTTTAAAATACATTACGTCAGTTGTTCATTGATCCAATCAATGATAGTATGCCTGTAACACTCCAAATTCGAATAAACGGGTTTGCCGTTTATCACGAGCATTTTTTACCCATTTTACGCCGTATTTTTACGCATATTTTAAATGTTTGTAGTTATCTCTTAATCGTTTAAAGAGGTTTTTTTTTATAAATATTTTTAATCATATATCAGCAATTGTTTCATCGAGTTTGTCTCGAGTTTCGTTTCACGACTTCTCGTTAACCTATTATACCGTGAAATCGACAACTACCAGTAGGTATTTAAATATGTGCAACTTCTTTAACGTACGAATACGGCCTTAATGAAAAATCGTGATCCGAAAACTTTACAATCGCGTGACGTGCTTAAATAGCCTTTTGTTTTGTATATAAACCGTTTTAATTAAATGAAAATTAAAACGATAATTTTACATTTAATCGTTAATTAAAATAAAAAAATAATATAGTTTAACCCGTGTACGTACACGACACGGTGTTGTGTGCTTATATTTTAATCGTAAAAATTGTTCGATTAAGACTAATTTAGTTTCCGTATAGTTTTAGCGCGAAACGTTGTATTTAGTGTGTAATGTAAATGTTATATTTAACCGCGAGCCCTGATCGAGGCAGGTTAGAAGAGGCATAGTCCTGAGCCCACGGATATCTTTTTTAATTATAAGTAGCCCACATAGTCAAAATTGGACGAGTCACATTTTATTTTAGTCGAAAAATTAAATAACTCGGTTTAAAATAATCGTTACGTTCGAACAATGAGAACGCACGCCACTTCGTTTAAGCGACAAGTTTGTCGAAAGGAATTAAGATCACCGGAATATGCCGATTTATACTTTTACATTTTGCGTATAGTTAATTTCTATTTATAGTCCTGACCATAGGCCCAACATTTTTTTAATACGGGCTCGTATAATTGATCGTTTTATTATTCAATTTTACTTCAAACTAACGTTCCGTTATAACCATATATTTTTAAGACCTCTAAACGATCCCCGCCACGATCAAATTAACGGACATTATTTTAGAACACTATCACGTCGGATAACGTTCGAACGTAGATAATAAACCGTGTTTATTTTTAGTAAAAACTTAATAGTCCATCATATATGAAGTAATTTATTCAAGACGTTCGATATTATTATAGCGGACGGACATTGAGTTTCTGTTATCTCAACAACCATAATAGAAGCGAGTCACGATATCATAAAACGACGAATTTTTATTGTCGAGTTGACTGCTTTGTTATACGTATAGTTATATCGAAGTAAATTCGTGAGTCATTATTCGGTTTTTTATTTTTATCCGTTCGTTCTCGTCAAAATCAGTGTAATTACAACACGTCATAAACAACGATCAACGGTTGCAATTAAAATCGTTTTGAAACATCCCATATAAGAATCAATACAACTTTCGGCGAAACGCTACAGAGCTTCGGTGATCAATTTGATAGTAAAAATAAAATATTCGAATTATCGTACTTGAAAGTTTCAACGAAAACTAACAATTCAAAGTAGACGTTTAATACATAGCTTCATATAATGCAATACGTTTGAGAAGAAAAAACTTTCGAATTAAATTACGAAATTGTTTTTAAATTTCAACTGCTTACTTTGAAACCAATTCGTGCATTTTTCTATGAAAAAGTTTCCATAATTGTAAAACAGTTTGTTTCTTTCGGAGGTTCGATTAAAAATAATATTACGTAATAAATTCGTTCGTTATTGTACATTACGACTCGTTAATTATTAATCAATAGTGAATGTTTATTATGTTTAGTCACGCGATTTGCTGGATACATTATTTAATAATGTCGTGTCCACGATGTTTGTTTTTAATACGAGTTATAGGCGGAAAAAGTCGTCGTGTTTAAAATCATAAGTGATTAGTATAATATTTGTGCTGATGTGACTAATTCGAATTATATTAGTTCAGTTTAATTAGTAGGTGTCGAAATGCACCGAGAAATGAATAACGTATTTAACTTTGTTGATATATAATAGTTGACGTAATTATATGATAAAAGTAAACAGTCTTATGTTTACAAGTAAAAATCTCAGTTAAAAACTTATTATAGATTATGAAGTTGTATTTAATTAAACGTTTAAAATCGGTAAAATATTTAAATATTATGTCGTTTACTACAACATATAATGATTGTTCTTTCAATTTACAAGTAAATATTTTTTGCTTCGATTTCACACGAAATTAGTTACGTTTATAAGACAGATTCATTTTTAACGTTAACTTTAAACTTTAAAAACGTTTAATATTTCGTTACATAATTTCTTGACATTTTTAAGCTTTTTTTACATTTCCTTTCAATCAAAACCAATCAGTAATCAGCATAATATTCAACTATATATATATATTATAAATTTTAAATTTGTATTATTTATAAAATGAATTTATTAATAAGATTTACATATTATATTATTTATAAGAGTATAAAAGTTAATATCACGTAAAAATTATTTTTTTCTTACTACTTATGACGTTGAAAATAGACTGTACGTTTCATAATAGATATTTTAGTTATTTCCAAATAAACGAATTAATATCTGGTTTATTAAAAACTTTATCATAAATTACTGTATCACACAATATAATAATGACGTCATTTTCCATTTCCAACGTTTCATCTACTAAAAATTCAGCAATATAAACGTTACTTAATTTGTCCACGATATTTTAACAAAATTGAACAACAATATTTATTGTCTTAATAAAATAATATGGTAAATCGAATAATTATCATTGGACGTTGGTAGTATATTGATGTTAATAGCAAGCCTCTTAGGATTATTTTGTGAAGTCGTGAGATTAAAGAGTTTATAATATCCGTAGGGATATTAATTATGATTAATTTTTGATATTTCCCAAAAGATAAACGGGTAATTATTTTTTTATTAGCCAACATAAATTAACTTAACGTCATTAGCGTTTGAAAATCGAAAGTGCTGGACACCGAATGTTTCCTATAATGAACGTAATACACTTATTGAAAATCATTATAACGTATTAAATTCGGAATTATACGAAATGATAATAAAAAAAATAAATTTAATTGGGCGATTTTATGGTTAATTCGATTCTTTTGATTTTTCGAATAACTTGCGGTTTAAATGGCTTGTACGCTGTATTTAATGAGCAATTCAGATTCCTACGGGGTTTTTTAAAATATGCATATAATATTTATTTAATATTGTAATATACGCAATTATTTTCGATTAGCTTTTCGTTTCCTCTCCATAACGCCATAATTATTTTAACAAAAAAAAAAAACCGAAAACCGGTAAAACGTATACGTTCATTAAAATACTTGTATAATACAAAAAAAAATGTAATAAAATTCATATAAAAATTCAGGCACTAATAACGTAATAAAATTGAACCGATGAAAATATCGCTTACGATCGAGAATTCTCAACCAATTTTTAAATATTTAATATAATAAATCGCCATTGTATTCATTGAACCCGTAATTCCTCAATTGGTATACATTACGGAACGTTAACGTCAATTTTTGTACAATTTTTCTTATCTCAATATGTAACGATAATGATATTTACGAATTTCACGACGAATATAATTTTTGTGGTAATCCAAATTCCTCCTTCCCCGTTGACGGTTATCACCAAACTCCGAAATTTTATAAAACGTTAACGTAATCACAAGGATTTCACGGATACAGGATCCGTTTTGTTAGCATCTTTCGGTTCTAACAGACGTTGAGTGATGGCCGTTCGTCGCGCAGGTGATTCGAAATCCAATATATATATATATATATATATATATATATACACGCGTATAACGCATACACGTCTACACATGTGTGTGTGTGTAATACGTAACGACATCAATCAATATGTCTGAAATGTTGTTCTTTACTTCTTATTTCGTTATTCCGTTTGCTGAAAACAAATTCAACTTTCTATATACGGATTTAAGTCGCGGGAAATGTTTTATTTTTGAAAAACGCGTTATATTTTCTACGTTTATATAGTATGAATTTACCGGAACGGTTAATTTAAAACGATATCGCGACGCTTTGTATTATACACGCGTGTAAAATAAATTATCGCCAACTATAACGAACGTACAAACCAAAACAAGAAATACAAGTAAACGTAAAAAGAAGATAAATCGTATTCGCAAAACCACTCGGCTCGTGATAACTACGTATCGTAATAATTCACGAAACTAAAATTCAAACGTTTCCCGCAAATTTACGCCGCTTACCCTCAGTAATATTTCCATAAGCGTTGTTCCGATAGCTTAGAACTTCATATGTGATATATTCGTTTATAAGTTAGTCACCCAGACCGAATTAGTTATAATTAATTATAACAATAATGATCTTTGGTTGCGTAAATGTTTATCGTCTGTTTTTTTTTGGCCGACGCTTACGATAGGAATGTCCAGTGAGGAAACCCTAAATCGATAGATTGTCGTTTCATTTTCGTAGGGGAATGTTTATCAGTGTATTGAACGTTGGCTTCGTTTTTATGTAAACTGCTATCGATTCGTTTGTCCAATTATTCGGAAAAAAGTCAATAATGTAAAAGTTCGGAAAATATGACTACCGAAGAAAAAGGGAGATAAAGTTTTTAAAGAAAACGCTAATTAGCCGTAAGTAAATAATAACGAATATAAATAAAGCGAAACGTCCAAACGAAACACGGTAAGTGGTATAAATTATACATTATTTTAACTTGTACTAATTAGAAAATACGATTGAAATGTAAATATAATAATTATGAACGTATCGACGTATAGATGTATAAGTTACTGGATTTATTTGCTATTGGTATAGTCTGCGCTTTATTCCACGTAACCCATTGGTTGAAAATAAAACGACAGTTCGTTATATATTTTACTATCTACTGAGCTGTACAATTTGGGGAAGAATATTTATTACGAACGTTTTTCACAAAGATATAAATAAATAAATAAATATATATATATATGTATATCTAATATAATAGGTGACCCGAGGCAAAATTTAATACAAATCATTATCTCAAATACCAAAAACGCGAGTAGAATTTCGTATTTTGACTTAAAAAAGGCGGAATTTATTATTTTTACAAAAGCGATAAACGTTGCTCTTAAAAGTAAATAATATATATCGTATTATTATATTATACGTACTTTATAAATCTCTAACCGTAACGCGTGAGTGAACTAACATTCTAAACGGTTCGGTTATGTTTCGTAATTACCGTTTTAATATAATAACTTAGTAATTTAAAAATGTTTTATCTAATTGTATCGATTTTTACGGCAATTTGTTTCTTATCCGTTTGTGAACACTTTTCCGTATAGCACGAAAACTGCGACTTTTACGTTCAACAATGTTTTTCTATAGAAAATAATATTTTATCGGTATTTTATTCGGCACGTTTTTCGGTTTACTTAATAGTTTTCGGTAGCGCACAAAAATTACCCAAACATACTACCTGGCGTCCCTTAAAATCATTTTTCCGTTACCACACGTCTTTGCTTTTAAATTCGTAACAATCGTATAATTTCGAATTCTGCGTTTAATTTTCCACCCTCAATTAGTATACACGATACTTCAACATACTACCTTTTCGTGAAAAAATTTGTCGTCCGTAGTATTTATAATCAATAGCGCATATTTTTCATCGGCTCGTATCGTTTTCGTTATATTTATAAAATATGATATCTGCAGGTCGGATGATCGTTATTGGAATATAAACCACGAGCGGTAGTTTTAATTATGAAAAAATTTTAATTTCCGCCACAATTATAACAATTATTTCATTACGTTATAAACGAATCCGTCTTACAGTTTCGTAATGACGTAGGACGTTGTGCAGGCCATGTAAGTGTAGTCATGACGACAGCGCATTACGATATGTTATCTTCGTCCGTCATGCGATCGACGCGTTGCGCGAATTTATCTTTCGCACGGTGAAAACTACAACCGGCTCTAGTTTAATAACGCGTGGTTAATTGAGTTTCTAAAAAATAGCGATATCGTTTCACTTAAAATAATCGTCACGCTATAACAATCATTATTTAACCTTTTTGCCGTTATATTACATCACGACCTTTTCTTAATTTTTATCGAACTCCCGTTGCCCGCCATTTATGTTTGCTTATCTATTATCAAACACATTAAGAAATGTATAATATGAACCAAAGTTGAACAAGTTAATTATTTTTTTAACCCGCTAAAAGTAAGTTAATCGAACTATTTTAACCGATTTAAATTTAAATAGAAAGTCAAATTTTGAGTTAACAAAAATAATATGAACTTAATTTTTTTTTCATTTATTTGATATGTTTTTTGGTTTTTGTGTATTTATAGCCTTTTTAGACTCTTTTTTTTGTTTAGGACTAATTAGTGCGTATTTGCCAATTTACCGAAAAACAATAAATCAAAAAACCAGAAAACAAGTAATATTTTGCGTAATAGTTAATAAACGTCAAGGTATATAAAAAATGGTAGAATTTTTTAAACCGCGATAACAATTTTAAAAATCAACTTAAATAGTGGTTTTTTTAAGTTTTTAGAAAATCGTCTATCGAGATTATATTAAAAAACATATAATAACATTTATTGCATCCAATTATTAACGAAAACATTTTTTTCGCATATTTAAACGTTAAGCGGATAATAAATAAAGCTAATATGTACATTTATAATCATGATATATATATATATATATATATATATATCCCGAGTTATGAACTTATACCCAGTCAATTAAGTATCATTTTCATAAAATGTTATAATCGTTTTTTTTAACCAGACACCGGTTGAATGTTTCATATATGAAAATATTAATCTTTTATTTCCATATTATCGATCCGTATTTGTCATAAATTCTGTATAAATTAATATTTAAACGTTTAAAAAAATACGAACGCTTGTGTTTATTAAAACAGCACGGGTTTGTTTTCAAATTTTATTAATCGAATATTTTTTCTTATTTTAAACTTCCTTAAATTGAGTTCTCTTGTTAAAGAATTAACAATAATAATAATAATAATAATAATAATAATAATAATAATAATAATAATAATAATAATAATAATAATAATAATAATAATAATAATAATAATAATAATAATAACGATAGTAAAATTATCGTTATTAAAAAAAATATTTGGGCGACAAATTATTTTTCGTCGGTAGAATTTTTTGTATAAAATATCCGTAATATACTGAATATAATTGTTATATTACTCTGGCTTGAAAAAATGATAACTCGTTTCGTTTAAAAAGTTTACTGGCTGTGCGAGTCAATTTCCGATAATATCAAAATTGCGTCATACCGAACAGGAAGTATGAAGTGAGTACTTAAGCGACATATTGTAGTGTGTGTGTGTGTGTGTGTGTGTGTGTATGTGTGTGTGTATGTGTGTGATGACGCGTTTAATATGATATAATACCTTCGAGGATTCCGAAAAGTTTGCCAAACCGTTGTATAATTACGACAATAACGCGAGGACATTACACCGGTTGAATACTGAAACACTACAGGTACACGTAACCGGGTATATTGTATACGTACGTACGCATTGTGCTCGCGTTTAAATTATAATATAATACGAGAAATACAAAAGAGAGTAACGAAGTAATTGCTCCACTGCGGTCCGTCGTTTTGGGATAAAACGTTCCATCCCAGTCCTACACAATGTACGCTCATACACACACACTCACACACGCGGATATATATTGGCGTAAAGAAAGTTTGACAAACCCTCGGCTATTGTGCCACCCCTCGACGAACGCGCGCACTACATTACGCGAACGCCGAACACGTGTGCAATATCATCGACGTATATAATAATAATTACTGTTCAAACGTCGTAGTAAATTGTTTTTTTCCTATTCATCTACCACGAAGCTATATAATCTATACATTCGACGCATAGTGAATCGGATCGACGTACGAAATTTTATTTTACTTTTTACGTACGTTTTTATTGGCTTTAAAATTACTTTTTTTCTCGTTGTTAGTAATTTGTATCGTAACGTTCTATAGCTCAAACTGTTCAAATTAGCGGTTCGAATCGCGTTCAATTTTCGATTTATCAATATCGGCCGAACGTTGGAAATTGCGTTGTAGTAGTACACGTTTCTAAAATATTCGATATTTTCGCGTTAACCATTTTATCGTATCATAAATGATCGTCCTTTAAACATTTTAATATAATTCGTAAATCTTTTTCTCGTATCGCGATTTTATTTATTCGTTGTATATTTTTTTATAACCGTTAGTTTTGTTATTTTACCCGATTTTTCCGTAAGTAGAGAACAAATTTGAATAATTACAACATTTATATAAATATATATATATAAGATATTATGAAAAACAAAATTACTACGTCAATTAATTGTTTTCGCAGATTTGTTTAAATCAAGTTTTAGACTTTCGAACGTAAAAATCGATTTACAATTATTATAAGTTTGTAGGGATTAAACACTCGGGATTGTTAAACACGGTGGATACTAACTAGTCGTAAGAGGCGATTAAAATGTAGTCACGTCAGGTAAATGACCGATTTAAAATTGAGTTAAAAAGTGAAGTATGTACGCGAGTTATCCCGTCCCGGGTGTTCGAGAGGACAATTATGGTGGATCCCATATAATAAAAGTCACGAAAGAGAGGAACACTGTGTTATCGATTAGCGAAAATAATTTTCAAACGGTCGAAGGGGACGAATATTGACGAATCGGATTGTCTGGTTGTTTTAAAAATCGTTCTTAAGATTAGCAGCGGTCGACGGACTCGTATTAGGGGCAATAAAATTCGTTACCGGGAGGAATACAAAATTGTACGGCCGTTCGTAAATAATTTCCCTGTACAAAACGGGTAACAGTAACGAACGGACGGACGAACGGGCGCACTTGACGCGGATTTTCCGCCGCGAAAACTCGTCTCGGTCCCGTTCGGGGTCGTTGCGGTCGTCCGCTGACGAAAATATAGGGTGCGCGTGGGCGCACGCGCGAGGGACCGTTTTCGATGTGTCGCGGGACGACGCCGCCGCCGCCGCGCGTCAACCATCACGAGCACAGCGCGCCCCCGTGAAGGCACGAGAGTACGAGACGATCGGTCGTGCCGCAGTCAATAACAGGACCGTCCGCGTTACGGTACAGACGGTTGTTCGTCGAGCAGAGGTGGTCCGCGTGTGTCCATCCGGTGACAAGTGCGCGTTGACGCGTGTCGGGCGGTGCGTACGATTTCGCGCCACGACAATAAAAGTAAACGAATCGTACCGTTTCGGGTGCACCGTAATATCAACGTCGTTTTATTGTTTCTGTTCTACGCGATACGCCGATAATTATATTATCGTACCGAAGTGTTCGCAATACGTTATGCCGTCGTCGGCCGACGATTCGTCTTCTCCGCGCGATTGTTAACGCGATCCGCCGTCACGATGCCAAACCATTGTAGTGGCTTAGCCGCCTGGATTATCGCTCTGGTCTTCTTAGTCGTCGCTACAGGTAAGAAGCCTCGTCCGTCCGTAATTCCGCGCCGACCTATCCGCGCGGCACCCGTCCCGTCCGATGAATATCCCGACAGTTTCGTCAGCCGGCCGTGTTTCGGATTCGGACTTATTCGTCGTTTACGGTTTACCGCTGTTTCGGTATCGTTACGACGGTTTTCCTTGGGGAAAAAACCGATCGAAACGACAGAACGCTAGTGAAAGTGTCACTAGCCGGGACGGTTTTCTTTTCGTATTTATTTAAAAACGTTTATTTTCCGTTCGTCCGTCGGATGCTCGAATTTAATTACGCGCCGATACCGTGCAAATACGTCTCCGGCGCGCTAACGAAACGTATCATCGCGAGGCCGCGGAACGTTCGTTAATAATTAATTACGCGCGTCCCGACCGTTTTTGATAATGCCCACGAGTTCGCTAATGACTCGCGCAATTAGCGAATACGCTTGTTTCCGATATCGGAAGGACGAGAACACGGAGGGGATAAATAATCTTTTGGGGCCGCGTTGATCGCGCGAAATATACGTTTGCCGTTAAAACGAATATTGTTTTCGTTTCGGATATTTCTCGTTCGGGCCGCGACCATATATAATAAACCAATTTTCTACTCGGACCGTCGTCGTGTCCCTTGTGTACGCGATCCGCGGATCTCGATAAAAAATAAACCCTCCCCGCCATGCCCTCCTTAAGACCTTTGACGTGTACCTTTCATAACGGTAGCGTATATCGTCGTCAGGGGCTTATGTCCTCCACGTCCCCTTATATGCACACGAGAATGAAGTGTCCTCTTCTCCGCCACCTACCCTGTCTCGGGCTTTTCTCCCTTATTTTTCATCACTCTACTCTTTCCCCTCCCTAACATTCTCCCACTTTATCTCTCTCTCTCTCTCTTTCTCCTCCAATTTTACACGCTTCTCTCTTTCGGCGCAATCGAATTATCCGCCAAAATACAATAACGCTGTGTTCTAGCTTCGAATTTAATAATAATATCCCGCTGGCGACGAAATTATCTACTCGGCCGTGTGTCAACGCGTCGATCGTACAGACGCAATTTGTAGCGATACACTGGCAACACCGAAAATGCGGAACGTCCAATTAAACGAATCGTTTTTATTTATACGCGGAATTAAAATTTTTTTTTACATTCAACGGTATCGAAATGTAATTCGCGCGACGGATTACCTAAAATTATAACCTTTAAGTAGTTGGCGATAAACCGATAAGCTGATAATTATTAATATATAAATACCTCATTGCCCAATAATACATAACAGACAAACGGACAACGGTTCGTACGGTAAAATAAATAATAAACACAGGAATGTCGAATAGGAAATGGAACGTTCGCGCCCACGAGAATTAGAAACGAAGTAGTTTGTACCAAAAACCGAACGGAAATCGGTATAAAAAACGATTCACTATGAAATACACGCACGTTTGACCGAAATACGTTAATAGTACGGACCGTATACATTGTAATTTAAATTTCGGGCGCACGCGCGCGTGTGTGTGTACATACATACACGGAGTTTATATTTATTTTTAACACCGGGAATATAGTCGGCGTGTTTGCGACGAAAAGGAATAACACTATCGGCGATTTCGATCGTTATTTTTTCATTAATATATCTCCGTAGCCGATCGATCAATGAAAAATATTTCCAAGCATAAAAAATTACTTTCGCGACCGTACGCGGTAGACAACGACGTCGTTATTAATGGACGAGCCCTTTTTAAAAACATTTTTTTTGTCGACGTTCATGACGAGTAGAGATAGTATATCTCAATTAGGGTGTTCATTTGGCCAGTTTTTATCGTATCCTATTATGGCGTGTATAAAACGCATCGATATCGTGTTCCGTGATATTTTCATTAGACCCTCAGCGCCGAACTCAACTGGCCCATCTCACTCGGGTAAAAAATTACGTAACGTGTACGGACGGTTTCTGAAAAAAAAAAACGAACGTTCGTGTCCTACAACGGACGGTGACGTGTAATAATAATAATACGATGATATATTACGATTAAATTAGTAGCCATAATTCGTTTTACTTATCACGTTCCGAACGCCCGGTTCGCTTTTCGCGGTACAACGGTATTTTAATACTTCGTTCCGAGTGTGACGCGACCGTTTTATCGGTTATTAACACTCGGGCGTTATTATTATTTCCGCGGACTACACGTGGAGTGGACACGACGCGATAGACATTCGATGAAACTTTTATCTCGCGTTTCCGCGGACGAACGTAATACTAGTTACGACGATACTGTTTTATACGCGCATTAACGTAATGCCGGGTAAACGGTGTCGAAACGCGACGATTTAAACACAAACAACGCCCGTAATTGAAACGACCGTTTTTGTATTGTTATTAAAATTAAATTTACAACATTCAGTTTGGCACGCGAACGCGTTGATAACGAAAATAATAGAAGCGTCAGCTGTTCCGTATTGACAGTTACGCCTACTAATTATTATAATACGTTTTAATCGTTTGCCGGCCGTAAAACGCCTTACAATATCGGAATACACGCTATTCAACTGCCCCTCCGGTTGGATCGGTGACGAGCGAACGTGCGGGCATGGGGTTCGTCGACGTAGTAATAATTAATATCGCCAAAGAAAGAAGCGACAACGACCGTTTTCGAACATTTACGCTTTGGTCGTTAATAGAGTAAAAAAGACCGCTATATATTTAAATACGAATTTCACCAATTCTCCGGTTAAAAATACAAAAATCTAGGAGTTGCGATCTACTAACTACGTAATAGTAATAAATGTAACAAAAAACTTTCGAAATTTTATTTTTGACTATTTGCGACATTTTAAACATCGAATAAACTCGCATCTTCTCGTATCTCACCTCTTTGTACAATAGCGAAAACAAAAATTGTCCATAAAATTAGTAACCGAAACGTGACTTTCTCGAGTACTGCCGTTCTGTATTGTGGTATTACATTTAGCCGCGCGACATTTCACGAATAGAAGTTAAAGAAGTATAAAGAATAATTTTACTCATTCGCGTCGATCAAACAATGGTGGCGCGAACTTGTTCGAAATGGAAGCGGTCCCTGCGCATTCGTTCCATTCATAACGAATAACGTTAAAAATAATTTACACGTGACGTATTAACCGAAACGAATCAAAACTAAGTTTCGACAAACTAACAATATGGAGTAGAAAGCCTAATGGCACTTAATGATGAACAAATGTAACTGACGATTACATAGCCATTATTAATTAGTTCGTTTCGAATTCCGATTTATTAAAAGATAATTTACCTAGCAAAAACGATAAACATAAATTATTTCCGGGTAACAATAACAATCCGCAAGTATGTTTTTTAAAGAGATGAGAATACCATGGTATACAAGTACGTTATGCACGAATATATAGTTAACAAACTTGAAATTCTACGTCTCGAAAAATACTACCGCCTATAAATGCTAATAAGTTCACGCGGCCATCGCAGCGCTCGATTTATATATTTTAAATCGTTTGACAAGAATCGTGGCTAATGATAATGTGTCGAAATACGCGACGCCATTTCGGGCCAGGTCGAGAGATTATCGTCGTCGTCGAGATTGAAATTCGAGCGACAATTTTTCCGTCCCGCGATCGGTCTCCCGTGACTCTTCGCTCACCCGTCATCTCGCGCTCTTAACTGTCGTCGCGTGTTTGCGCTCATTACTAAAATACGGTCGGAAGTTTGCACGGCATTTACGCGCACGTTTACGCTCGTGTTTTCGTATATTGTCTACAGGTGAACAAATACTGGAGATTTCGCACGGTTAGGCAAAACACTTTCGCGGACATCCGCGCGGTGATGGTAGTAGTTGTAGTAGCAGCGACAGTGTTGGAAAACATACGCGCGATAATATTGTTATGACGTTGTTATATTTTACGAGTGGGTGTGTGTGCGTACGGAAGACGTATTATTAAAGGGCTATATTTTGTCGCTAATTCCTATTACGCGAGAAACTACGGCGACGACCACTGGTAATTCGGAAATTTCGGAAAAACGAAAGACTATCAATCTGGGTAGAGTAGTTCGGTACCATATGTAGGCACAACTAGAGTGAAATTATTCCTAGGTCTAAAATTGTATACGTATTTTAAATTCGTAGCGTTTATCGATCGAATTAACGTTTAATATACATTTAAATATTCCGTAATTTGACGTTATTTCGTTCGAATTTATTTACGTCGCCGTCTGTTCGGTTTGGTTATTAGTTAAATCTCTTTCTATACTTATAGCAGCGATTTCGTTTAATATTTACGTTCCGATCCCATTTTTGACCTTACGCATTTACGTCGTCAAAACTTATATAAAAATAAGGATCGTCCGACGATTTTTGTAAGCTTTTTTTAACAAAATTATTAAATTTTTGATCAATCAGCGAACACATTATTGAAAAACTAATTTTTGTTTTTGAGCCGCGCGACGTTTTTATAAGAGATCCTGTACACATGTACGGATCAAGACTCATATAGGACAAAAGCTTACCAAAAAAAATTATCATCTTCGTTTAATTTCGAAAAACGTATTCGTTATAATAATTATAATCGAAAGACGAAATTTATCGAATTTTATTACAAAATAATACTTCGAGGAAGTATAAAAATGTAATTATTTCCTCGATTTTATCAAACGAAATCGTCACTTATATATATATATATATACGAAATCTATAGTTTTTGCAATTTTACTTTGTTTACTTTGTAAAGCTAAGTTTGTGAGTATTTCTTGGTCGTTGTTTGAACGGTAAATGGTTTTTAATCGTTTTAATAATGACAATTATGGTCCATCACCGTCGCGGTTAGTGAACATAAGGTGCGAAAAATTCTAAGATTCTTTCAATAGTTGGAAAATACTTTGTTTTATTTAATTCCATAATATCACGGTATATTCAGTAAATGTATTTAATTATGAGAATAGATAAAGTAATTTATCAAAGTGCGTCAAACTCGTTAATAAAATATGACGAAAAGCATATTGATATTTTACGCGAAACGATCAATATTTTCGTTAGTGATGGGTTAGTCAACAAATTTAATGTCGTATAAATACCCGCATAAAAAATGAATACGAGTTTATAGAGAACTATAACGTAATACATTTATATATTATTATAACTTTATAAAAATTTACGAAAAGTATATTAATATCAATACCAAGTCTGAATTTTCAACTAATATTTTATAATTCAGTAATAATTTAGAAAATTGATTTGTTGATAGTTTTTTGTTTATAATATATAAGCGCCTCTTCATAAAAAGTTATACGGACCTATGGAACTATAGTGTGCATATAGTCCTAAGTTCCGAATGTTGGGAATTTTCTTCATTTTCAATGATTTTTATGGTTTATTCAAAAACGAAATGGAAAATCTGATAATGATGGACGTATACTATATAGGCGTTTCGGACTTTTCAGCATACTCTCCGTTTAAATAGAAAGATTTTCCTTTGAACTCGTTCAGATAATATCCTAGAGGGACATAATATTATATATGACATTATTGGAGTGATCACATACACACACACACACACACACATACTAACCTTAGCGTTTCGTAAACGACCGAAATATCTAAAGGAAAAGATACGTTTAGATTAATTTCCTAATGGTCAACACTATCGATTTTCTTGATTCTAAGTACGTACGTGGCGTGTGTTTGCAGTTTGCTTTCAGACTAGTCTAATAGTGTAATATTGAAAAGTTTATATTATATACTTGCGCACGAAAATAGAACAATAACAAGAAGAAGAAAAAAACATTTTACAAATAAAGACGACCAAATTTAATATTAAAAGAGTGCGCCCGATTGAATTTCGTTATGTAAAAAAAAAAAAGAAAAACGTTTTACTTTAATCAAATCATTACCGATTGATTGACTCACGAATCGTTTAAAAGATCGTGCGAACGTTTTACAACCGTGTTTTCTACAGCGCTAATAAGTCATTTGAACGGTTAGTAGGGATTAATGAACATAAATCGACATCCTAAGGAATGGGTATCCGGGTTTAATGTTTTTCAGTTCATTAGTATACTATTTCGTATTAAGTACGGGACAAATGATTAAGAGCCTGAACAGTTTAAAGTGTCACGGAAAAGACAACTGCGTGCTCGTCCCTAGGGACGTTCGCATTAACTTGCACAATTTAAGTTTTGGATATGCCATTAGTATACATCTCGTTTTGAAAACAAGTTGGATGTTTTTTCCGGTTAGTTGTCCCGTAAACCGTATTGCTTAATGAACCAAAAACTAGTCGTTAAACTCGGCACGATACGTCGTACGAGTCACCGTGGCTAACAAAACGGTGTTCACAACAATACGGTTAGTTTTACGAAATATTCGCGTTTCTTTTTCGGACTCGTAAAATGTATATAACGTACAATTTCCCAGCCAACGAAAACAAAAATATATAAAACAAACGAAACTTACCTCCGAGTCTTTATTTTAATTTTTGTTTTAATATTCCGACATTTCGTTTTACTTCGGTTGTATTTCACTTTTATCCGACAATAATATAGCGCCAATGTATTTTGTATTATACACGTCGCGCGCACGTAACGTATACAAAACTTAAAACGACGTTGTTTTAACGTATTAAACAGAGACTACGCGCATAATATTGTATACAAAATTGTAAAAGTTAGCGCGAGGGGGCGAAAAGTCTCATAGATATTGGACTATCCGTTTATTAAAAGTCCCTCGACTTTGTGAGGAAAAAACGAAAAAACTTCGGCAATAAACGCCCTCTCCCCGGCAGAACATTATGCAGACCTTTATTTCAAAATGAGCAATTTATTTTAACTTTTCGTTTTTTTTTCGCCCGTCTTCTTAACCGCCCGTGTGGTGTTCCTTTACCTCGTACCGCGAGGAAATTAAATTTCAGAAACCGCGCCATCACCAAGTTTCGGTAATTTTTTGACAATCTTACGCCGGCAATCTTATAATAATAAAATATATAACACAATCGCCAACTTGCGGTTTACATCATTATATTGCGTGGAAAGTGAACGACGAACATTGGTTTTTTCTTACAATCGTTAATGATACTTAATGTTCGAAACCGGGATAATAAAAACAACGTACGTATTATTTATTTAAAATCGGTTTTAATCTGCAATAGTAACTATATTGTTTTTCCACATAAATAAAATCGACTAATCCCATCGAAACGAAATTCAAGTCAAATACGTCAACACAAAACGTATAATATCCGTAGAATCGCGTTTCATTCGTTAAATTTTTTTAAAAATTTATCACGACATTCTCGAAAATCGAAACGTAATTATTGTTTAACATATATGTGCGCGTTGTACGGCTAGCCGCTAATTAAAAATCTGTTTACCGAACAGGTTTACCGTTGCTTTGGATTCCTGTGTCAACTAGTATTTACTATCTGGCCACTACAAGCTTAAGTTGGTAAATGAAACGAAATGTCGTGCGTATTACAATACAAACGACGCGAGACATTTGCCGTAAAAGTTTTCGTCGCTGTAGTTACAAATATGTTTCTAAAGTCGTTTGCAAACTTTTTAACGTGTTCGCGGTGTAATATATATAAATAATATTTTTGAATATCTCCGATTATAAAAGCGTGTACCGTGCGAATTTAAGTGTGTTCTAAACTTCGCAATTAAACGTGTCCGACATTGTATTTAAATATTAATTCAACAATACTCGCACGAAAAGCCGCGGTATGTTTTATACTATTGAGTGTTTCGCAACGTCGAACGGTGGTACGCAATACGAAAGGGCTTGAATTAAAATATTTCTGCTCCATTTTTCATTTCGAGTGTCGGTTTTTGGTTACGACGCTTTCGATTTTAATTTGGTAAACAAATATTTATTCGTTTCGACGGTGGCTCGGATTTTGAATATCGACATTTTTATTTATTATGGTATGGATAGGATCGTAATCTTTCTGTGCCATCGATATTGGTCTGTCTATTATTGATTTCGGGTATTTATAAAGATTTTACTCGAATTTCATAATGATTTCGAAGCTCTACGTTATAACGCATTTTTCGTCAAAAATGTCGCGCAAATAAAACAGCGTGATATCGATCTGAGAAAATTTTTCCACAAATTATCGCGCTTTTAACATTCATATACAGGGAATTTATAATTTCTTGAACTTCTACTACACACAAACTCGATTTATAAACTTGTTTCGCTATCTTAACGCGTTAAAGCTGTAAAATATTTATTATAATATGTATGAAATACAACGTTATTTAGACTGATATATTTAATGGCTGTGGTAATTATGGAATAGTTAGCAATTTTATATAGTATTCGCTTGATTACCAACATGTATCCGTTTTTTTTCTGTTTATAATTAGCCAACAAATCAAAATTTTGTTGTTTACGTAAAAGCGTAGCAAAGTCAAAAGATTATATTTTAATTGAATACTGTTAATCGCACTATATAACTATTAGAAAATGTTGTGACGACAAATTATCACTAATATATATAAACGATTAAATTACTACGAAATATGTTATTTACTAATATGTCGATTGCTAAATATATAGATTGGATCCATCTTGAACGAAGTTGAATATTAAGGTAGTTCGCAATAATCCATATTATAGACGTTGACATAGCTATTGACTCTTAGACACCTATAATGGGGCTTTACTTCTTTATTTTACAAAACTATATAAGAAAAAATGTTAAGAAAATATTTTTTAGTTTAAACCAAAGTTGTCTAATGTTAAATTATAATTATAAAATCCGCTACGGTCAGAATCATAATTATAAATTAGGCTCGAACTGAGAGTTAAAGTATTACGGTTTTAATTCGTGTAGTCGGATAACGAAAATTACAAAAGCAAAATGTTTTCTGAAATTTCCAAGTTCAAAGGCAGCAGTCCATGCCAACGTCCTAGCTGCGCGGTGCCACCCCCGATTATAAATATTATTATTTTCAAACGGAAACAAAAACAAAACGCGTATTTTAACACGCTCCCGTTAGGTATTAAATCGTAAATACGTATAAGTAAATAATTGCGGGAAGGCCAGGCGCCCGTGAACTCGTGGGGTTGGCGAGCTTAAAATAAGCTACGGCGAAACTTTTGCCGCGCTTTAATTAAACTCCCAAAGCCCGTCTGTCTACGCGACCGTCGTTAGACACACCACTGTTTTCTTCCCGTCTCTTTTCCATATAAATTTCGCGGTGGAAACCTTCCGCAATACTAATTCATACGGTAAGAAAGTGTACACCTAGCACAGAGAACAGAAATACAGAGCGAGAGACAGTTCGAGAGAGAGAGAAAGAGAGAAAGTGAGCGTGATTGAGTGAGTAAGAGAGATATTGAGACTATATAATATACCACCTTCGTGTCGTCTCGTGAAACAGGTAATGGTGTGACTGCCATTAACGTGTCACCCGTATACGCCGTGACAGATAAGTAAATTGTATTTCTCTTAACCTACGACCCTCCGAAGGAGAACAGGGTTTATATATATATTATATCTAGGGTATTAGAAGTCTTAACCTGTTAGAACGGACCTTTTGGTTGCGGGGGACGAACTATGATAAATCTCCCTTCGGACAGGCCGACATCCTCTGAATTCTATAAGGCCTACGTGTTATAAATATATATATATACGTACATAGATCGGAAGATCTTGAGATTAATTCCCAAAGTCGCGGAGACAAGGTATAAGGGGAACGTAAAGCTCCGACGCAATTCATTTCTTCTACTCGGGACTATTGAAAGGCGAAGCCTGGCGGAAATAATGACAAACGAGTAATTGTAACGAAACGGGACGACGAGGTCGCTGAGCATTACGTCCCTACTTGGACGCTAAAACAAGTATCCACGAATATAGGATGGTTAATATATAAAAACGATACGATTTTAGAAAGAAACGAAACAATGAAAATCGTATTTAAAATTCCTACCAAATCTTTTGTTGGGGCGACGGCTGAAAAATTACACTAAAATAACTAATTCGGCCGGAAGAACGGAAATTATCGTGGAACCATCGTATCGCGATAAATTGAAATGTCGTTAAAAAATCTCGAGTATTTAGTCTAAAATCACACCGAACAAATCGATACTTTGTATTTATTTAACACCGATAAAGTTCGAAGACTTAGGAAAAAGCGAACGTAGGGCTGAAATAGAAACGGCCGTACACACGTTTATATACGACGATTGTTTCAAAATTAGGACCTAATATGACGTATACTTAAATTTACTTAAATTGTTTATTCGTCAATAATTATCATAATCGTTCGCTAAATCGTGATTTAAACAAATTCGTTCTATTATATATATATCGGAATAAAAAAATAACGCATAGGACGACGATAAATGACTGCGACAACCGGAGGATTCGGAATACACAAACACAAACATTCCTATTGCGAAACCACGTGGATCGATCCTGTCCGACACGTACATGCTAAAACGGAGAAGAGAAGGGACCTATTAATAAATAACGGTTTTGCTACTCAAGTTTAACCGTACATCCATTTTCTGTGTGCGGCGGTGGTTGTCCACCGACGACCCGGTCGCAGACAGTCCGGAAAACTCTCGCCGGGCCGGTGGTCGGCCATTACCGAAATTGTAACGACGAGGGCGACGGCCGTGTCGTGCGGAGAGAGGGAATGAACGAAAAAAAAAAAATCCGCTAAACTTTCGCGACGTGTATCGGCCACAAAACGACGTCCGACCCACCGGTGAACTTTTATACGGTTCGCGAATCTTCCGCGGACCGTACGCATTTTATACGCGACAATATAGATAAAAGTTTCGCTTCGATCGGAATCACAAAAGTGTCCAAACAAGAAGATTTATTCGACGGGGGATAAAGTTGGCGGGATACAGGTGCTCTGTCACGTCGAATCGCGCGCGATTGTTTTTTTTCCTTAGTTTTTGTTTCGGGCGCGTTTCGTTTTCTATTTCCAATTGTTCCCGTCGGTTTGTTCGACTCGCGTGTCGATGGATTTCCCGCGACGCGCACGGCGGATACGTCCGGACGACGAAAAAAAAAAAAAACGAAGACGAACACCGCGCACGTTATTAAATCGAAATTCGTCCGGTTCTTCTACCCGGGTTGGTAGTCAAGAATACCCAACCGCGTCGCGAACGTGGTATATTGTAAAGAACGCGCGTGCAGCCAGTTGCCTCGAAATGCATTCCGAAAATGTGAACAACTCGCTTGGAAAAAACGTGTCGTACGGTGCTACAGTGTTCGGGGAGGAGGGGGGGTGGAAAGACAGGAAAAATACAGTATACGTGCGTACATTAACGGATATTAAATTGTACGTTTTTCGTTCGTTATAGTGCGAACGCGTAAGTTCACGTAATTCTACACGATTCGTCGACGGAAATTAATAGAAAAAACACAGAAGGAATGATACGCATTTTCGTACGAACAAACATAAAACAATAACGCTGTTATTGGGATAAAGAGTCCCATGCACGTATCGATCTTTTATGTCGTTTTTCCGATATTATAACGTTTTTATTCTTTTTCTTAATGTCATAAATACACAAACTAACGTTTAAAGCTGTAATTTGGCGAACGTGAAACGTATTCGGTAGTATGAAAAGATTTCGTCAGAAATTTTACGCTAAAAACGCGCTGAAAAATGCGTTAAAATTAATTTCGATTGACCTATATTACAAATAATTTAGTACGTAGAATGTCCAATCGACGAACGATGGTCCGAAAATTCTTACGACTAATAATGAATAGCCAACCCCTCCCCCCCACCAATGATCATGTCTCTGACATAGAGGGTGTTAACGTCATCCGGTTCGGTGTTTTTGTCCGCTGATTCATACGCGACGGTTATCACCGTACGATTATCGCGTGGTCGGGGTCCGCGTCGTTGTTGTAATCGATCGATCGACGGATGGTTGTGGTAATAGCCGCTGACGTTCTCAACACGAGCGCGCCGTATATATATATATATATATTGGGGCAGACGACGACCGTTGGTTCGCAATGACGGTTTAGTGATGTACGGGCGTATGTGTGCCGAAAACTTGAAGCGCGGCGGCTTCCACGTTATTAGGGACTGCCGGACCGTCGGCGGATGGTGAGGAGTGAGGAGAGTGGATGGGGAGAGGCAGACGTGCAACGCGCGCGCGCCGGGCGTTCCGTGGCGGGTATAGAGGAAGAAGATTTAAAACATCCTCTACGCGGTATTATATACACGAGGGTCGTGACGGATTATCTTTTGGAAAGGTAGGTACGAAAAGGGGATTTCTGGAAATTACGAGAGCCCAGAGACCCAGGCCTCAGTCCGGTCCGAATTTTCGGCTATATTCTTGCGGGACGTGCGCGGTACGCGGCACCGTGTATAGGGTGTCCCGCGCTCTCCGCGGCGTATTACCGAAATCCTCTTGTTTTTCGCCAACCCTTACTACATTTTTCCCATCCCCCTCTCCAAACCCATCCCTCGCGCACACCGAGTCTTTTACGCGATCCCTGGCTTTTTCTCCGGAGAAACAGACCCTCCACCCCACGCATCCCGCTGTACCCACCGAGCGTAGTGTTTTTTATTATATCGCCTATTCGGTTTTACGCGGGCGCTGCGATTACCTACTGTCCGTAATTTGTTTTTATCGTCATGTTCGCGCACGAACGAACGATTTAATTTTACGCGAGTAAAAAACAAAATCAAAGAAAAAAACGAAAACGGAATGTTATTTTACGTTAGGGCGTAATTTTCGTTTTCGATTTTATTTTTATTCGCGTCAGGCGCATAACAATAATAATTGAATCGCGTAATAAACGAGAATATGCAAAAACGTCTTTTCTAGTTGACGAATCGCCTTCTGGTTGCACATTTGTATTCATTCGCGTTCAAATGTCCGTACAAGTTAAACGTATAATATTATATTTAATCTATACGGTACCAGTAAGTAGAACCAGTTTTTCGATATTATGTTTTTTAGCCGGCTAACTACTACCCTTATTCTATTTAAAGATCTCCAAATGGGTCGTTTCTCGCGTTATGACCCGGGCAAGCACAGATTAAAGAGGGTAGCATAGTGACCAAGTCCCCGAGGACTACGGATGTAAACGGTCCATCGCGTCATCGGCTTAAAACTGAAACAGTCGTTCGTACGTTTTTAGGAATGAAATTCGTAAATTTTAGTAAATTCGAAGATAAACGGTTCTACGCAATTGTTGTCAAATCGATATTAGTGTTATTGTTTCGGTACCACGGGATACAGTTACGTTGCTCTAGCGTTTAATTTCAAAACGCTATTATATTTTCGTATATTTCGGCTAATTTTAAACACGAATTCGTTACGTACAGTTCTACGTTTATAAAAATTGTTTCTCATAAAACTGATCGTCGTGTTATGTACAATGGATTACAGTTTCCGTTTCGTTTCTTTTTCGTTTGGAGTTAATCGAATGAAAGTGGGACTTATACCGGCCGAAAGAACGTATAATTTTTAAACGATATATTTTTTAGCAACGCCGTAGACAGGGAGCTTATACGTAAACAAATTTCAAAACACGTACTTAATAGATATAAATTGTTTACAATTTATTTGAACTAGCGTAAAATTCACGCGGTTTTATTATTTACGCCGTGAAAACGCAAACGAATTGTTTAACGCCTTTAATTTATATTGTTACGCACGATAATTTAATTAAAAAATTCGTCGACCATATAAATATATATATTTAGTCTTAGACGCAGTTTAATTTTTGAATCTTCAACACGTAGTTACATTATCGATTAAATATGCATCTCGTGATAGCTATGGGCTATCATATAAACGAGGATAACATAAAAAAATAAAATGGAAAAACGTTTTCCGACAAGTACGCGAAATTTTAAGACAAATCAATGTAACTATACCATGTTGATACTTTGAGTTGGTTACTTTAAATTTGAGTTAGTACTCAAAAATACCGATCAAATTATGATAAATGTACGCGATAACGATAACATTTCTTATTACAGACGAACAATGTTTTATCCATATTTGAACGGCACGCTTCCAATAAACCGATTCGAATTAATTCTAGTATTTAACTTGTTCGTTGTTCATGTAAAATTAATAATTAATTTCGATTAGTCGTTGATTTTCATTTTTTTTAGAAAATTTCTCATACATAGTCGACTAAAAATATTGAGTATTTCGAAAGAAAAACGGTTAAATGTGAATCTCTACTCAGAAAAAATTCGTTACACGTCAACATATTCCGCGGACTTTATTCCAAATTCAGTATTTTTCCGAACACGCGTTCTACATTAGCATTAATTACGTTGTCACTAGAAACAAATTCTTCCGGCTGTAAAATGAATATTCCGCGGTTGATTACAATTCAACGGTGTATCGTTTATTTATGAATAAAAGCATAGGGGTCATAATATTGGTACAACCGACATTACGGTTAATCAATCTATAATACCAAAAGGAACGACGGTTAGATTTTAAATGCGTACATAATTAATACGTTTACGAACCGTATAATAAATAGTGATCGGACGTACTTCTTCGTCGAAATAAATCGCGATAAACATTTTTTAAGTCTCCGCGTATAAAAACTTCGGCTATAGCTTATTGTTCGCTACTAAACGGCAGGACGTCTCGTTTTTCAATATTATGTCTATATAATGTTCTATATTACGGTATCACGACGTATGGTGCGTGTACGATACGGTTATAAGGACGTTTGCGGACACGTAATATTTTGAGAAAAATCCCGCGGGCCCGCGTCCCGTCATAATATACGCGCATAAAACGTATCGAATCGAACGTCAAACCTTTTTCATCTGTCACGATGTTATATTATTCACTATATCGGTTATGGATTGTGAATCCCTTGGGATTGTCGTTGTTTCCGCCGCGTGTGTTTGTGTGTGCGTATTGGTTGTACCGCGTGGCCATTTCGTCGCGCACCCCTCGAAATTTGCATTCGCGAAAAATAGATATTGTTATGACCTCCCCACTCCTGCTCGCCCCGAAAGTTTTCGAATTCGTCTATAACTCTCCGGGATAAAACCTCGGGCACGTGGTTGTAACGAAAAACTGAAAATACATTATACACGATTATTATAGTAATATAAGGTACGCGATAAAATCGTCGTATTTTCGATACGATTTTGTTGATTCGCGAAAAGTTTCTTTTTACGATTTATCGTGTACAATCGGATTTCGCGGAACGGTTGACGAAAATATTCGAAACGCTCGACTCGGTAACGGTAACGCGATTTTGAGAAATACACTACTTTTTCAAATATCGAAATGACGCCGCACGCTTTTCGAAACCAATACGAACTTATTTATTGATCGATTGACGTCCGTCGACATTGGGTACAGATTAGAGACAACGAAATTAATTCGTAATATAATACGTTAATAAACGTATTCGTAAATGTATTTTTATGGACATTTTTTAAATCCGAAGAATATCTCCCCAGTAACAAGCATTTAAATCAAAGGCACGGCAATGTGGAGAGGTACTGTAGTGGATTTTAGAAATTTAACCTATTGAACACAATTTATCGGCCATTTTTAATAATTAAATTTGCCATTTAAGCACAGTAGTCATTTATCGTCTTGTATCGGTCAAATATATATATATATATATATATATATTATCGTAATTAATAAGGATTTAGGTATTGCCGTTTTCATTGGACTATGCGATGAGCGATACTTAGGAGTGAACAATATGTATTATTATTTATAAACGTAATATGGCAAATGTAAAAATCAAAATCGTATTCGTACGTTGATAAAATTCCTATGAAATATAAGGAAGAAAAAAAAACACGCGTCGCTATTTGAAAATCAAATATTCGCATTAATCTAACGTACAAGAAGTGGGAATATAATTTTGAAAACGATTTGTAAATATTCCTTACGTAATTTAACGACGAATAAACACGCCGAAATATTATTCGTTTAAACGAACTTGGAAACTAAAAAAAATTATAGGACCGTTTATTTCGATTGTTATTTTTTTGTCACGAAAAAATTTAGCGATTAACGAATATATCGGAAAAAATGTATTAAAACACGCCTATTCGAAAACGTTAACGAGTATACTCTACGAATGTCCAACGCGAAATAACGAGCGATTGCGTGTTACTTACGCGCAACTGTGCCGCCGCTGCGATTCGCGGTTCACGTTTGCTACAGATGCAGTCCACGAGTCACGTTTCAGGTTACTTTCAGTACGAATTCCCGCGCAGTTACGTTCGAGATCGGAAGCGTGCGACGTACGGTATGAAAATGTGTCCGAGAGAAACACGCGAAACCCGTCACTTCGGCCGTTTTGGGGCCGTCCGATTTGATAACGAAGAATTATTACGTGCCGGCGAATAAAATTCTACGTTGTGTTCGCTCCATGTCCGTCCCGCCCTTTATAATTTTCGACCGATCAGTGTGACGGGGGAACCGGGTGAAGGAATATAAGGAAAACCGACGCCAAAAACGAAATTCGGATCGTTTTTTCTGGGCGAAGAATAACCAAAAACGAAACGTAAGAAGAAAAAATAAATAAGAAAAAACGAAACCCGGTCCGAGGAATTTTTTCGACCGCCAGAACAATGGGGCTATAGCGCGTCGTCATAATTTTTGCTTATGATATTTTTTTTCCGCCACTGCGCTCGTGCTCGTACTTGGATACGTCGAAATTCCTGCGTCGCCGTCGGAAGTTTCGTGTTTTTCTTTTTCGTCATCTTTTTTGTTGTTTTTTTTTTGTTGCTCGTTTCGCAGACCGTGTTCGGTAAACACAATTACACGCGCGGAGAGTACACACGAGTGCAACAACCGCGCGCGTCTATATAATGACATATCGCAACGAGACGTGTTGTTACCGCGCGCGGGTGATATTCGCTCGGTCCGGTTTCCCGGCGCGTATAAATCGTCGTTTTTTTTTTTCTCGAATTCTCCCGAAAAAAACGGCGATTTTTTTCTCGTCCATTCGATGGGATCCCAGACAACGACGACGACACGCACGAGATAACATCGATCTCGGCGAGATATGTTGTGTCCCCGGGATCGTATTAGCCGCGGGAATCCGGAGCGGCTCGGCACAAACGCGTTGTTACAACGTAGACGAGCAAAAAACGTACGGACTTTTCGAACAACCGCGACGATGTAATACGTACGCGTCGGAGTCGATTGAGTTATTTATTTTTATATACTTATTCGGGTCGATTAACGTTTAGTTTTTTTTTTTTTTTTTTTGTTTCTTCAAAATACGCTTTCGTTGTGTGCCCCTTCGGAACACAAACTCGTCGTGTTTAGTACTTATCAGGGGCGATCGAAAAATTGAATCGTCTTCGGTGATTATTCTAGCCACCTCGAGAGTATTTAATAAACGTTTCACGGCAACGCTTTATCGCCGCGTTTCTATCGAAAAATTCATATGCCAATTGTCATTATATCGGTAAGTAACCGCTCGAATCGGTAATCATTTCGAAGCGGTCGGTAAACACGTCGTGTGGATAACGAACATACGGTTTATTAAAAGCGCGAAAATCATTTTGGATATGAAGCGGCGAAACGGTTTTTTGAGTCGTGTTTTCCGACGAAAAAAAATACTTTCATTTTCGCGACGTGCGTAGTGGTTTTTGACTTATGGCACAACGGAAGTAATTTTTTTTGATTGTGCCTCGTATATAGGCAACAATTAATAAACATTGGCCGTCCGGAAGAGTACTCTAATATAACACTGAATATGGGGTTCGGCGTTACGTAACGCCGGCTGCGGGGAGAATGGCACGAAGGGTAGTTGAAAACTGCGCTAAGTAGCGTTACGTAATTAATGGCGTGAGAATTGACGGGGCTCTGTTTATAGATTTTTGGCGCGGCGGCCGCGGAGGGAAAACTTTGAACGCGTAATATATTTATATAAATATATATATATATATACATTTCGTTATTATTATTATTCGGCTATAAATATAATACTTCGTGGACATAAAATCTACCAGAAACGACTTAAAAAACTCGTTCAAACCTGCAACCGTTTCCTATTTCAGTTGCTTGATCAATCGTTACGTGTATTCAAACACGAACGTAAATTAACGATTTATATGAAAAGTTCTTCGAAATCTAAGACTTCCCGAAATAAACGTAAATAAGGGCGAACAAAAATGTACGTAACCCGTAAATAGTTTTAAAAAGAAACGAATTTGAAGCTTGTTCGCTAACGGCGTAAAAACGTAAAAATTGCCAATTTCCTTACTGTTACGATGACGCAAAGCGTCTTCTGAAAATCGCTTTTATAAAGAAAACATTTTAGAGAGAGAAGTAAGTTATTCACATAAATTTATGCGCCTTTCTTTGGAGAATCCGACGCTTAATCGATTAAAGCGATCAACAGGATGACAATAACAAAAACCAGTTTTTATTATTATTATCGTTATTGCTTATTCGGAATTTTACGGTCATAAATGTTTTAAATAAATTGGTGCCTATATTATAACGAATACGAGATAACGATATATAAAATCCTATTCCAATCGTTCTGGAAAACACGTAGAATTTTCAACCGGAATTTACTTATGTCACATTTCACGCTTACGCTTTTTTATTTATCGTTTTAATGGGAAATATTTTTTAAATACGAGACTGTTTATAAAACACACACGTGTAGGTAGTTGTATATAATATGATCGTTCCGCAGTAGACTTAAATTATATAATAATTTAATGATTATTCAAAGCGCGTTTCGATAAGTGTATAATAAATCAATATATATATATATATATACTTTGTATTTGAAAAAAAACAAGTTTAATATGTTCGATCGATACTATCGATAAAAAGGCGATTGATACGATCTATCGGAACATCTGACCAAAAAAAAAGTTCGATACATTGTTTTGTCTTATCTGATATTGCAAACGATTGGAAAAAATCAAATAATTAAAAGGGAAAACAAAGAACGTAACCTAATTTAAAATTAATTCCATTAAAATATTTCAACAATTAAATTACGATGAAAACAAAGGGCAATATTAAACATTCAACCCAACTCGAACGGACCGGACTATTTACGAACGATTAAATTTAGCATTAACGATAACGACCTATACTTGGAAATAAATTATTCGACAAATTGGTCTATTTTATTAGCCCTCGCGCGTATTTTTTCGTTTAATTTAAACAATTAAACGAAGTACGTAATAAAAGTACGTTTGTATTTATTTCGGTAAGGTACGTTAATAATATAAACGACATCGACGAAATATTTTTTCCGGATGTTCGTTCCTAACGGTACTCGGATTACGTAGACGCGAACGAAATACGAAAACGAGAAAACTTATAATCATTTAACGGATTTCGTAAGATTTCAATTAATATTAATTAAGATACCATTTACCCTTAAGTTCAACGCAGACTTTAGTTCGTCATATACATATAAAATTATTTCACTACCGTCGAATCTCAATATAATTTCGGTTTTAATACGATTTTAATTGTTTACGATTTTTGACTTTCTAGTATTGGTTTTCAATAATCAGGACTTTGATTTCGATTTGACTTCGCGATAAGTATTACATTTTCGATACCGGCGATAATTTCGAATATCGATAATAATATTTATAAGTTGCGGCTTGGATGTCTTTATTGATTCGATATTGGTTCGAGCGCCGATTTCGATTTTAAACGATTATCGCCAATTTTTACGAAAAATTCGACATGTGCTTTGAACATTGGTCTAACGTCGTAAATAATTAACCGATGTAATGTAACTTCTAATTCGTTGTATGGACATCGAACGGTGGTAGAGGACGCGCACCCCAACGATATATGTTCACACACATAGGATGCCCTGATAAAATTCCCGTTTCCCTGTAGCATTTTATATAACCTGTGTACGGTAATATAATTGAGTAATATAATGACGTGTGTAATCACGTTTCGTCATAAACGACAATTATTTAAACTACGGTATATATATATAGGACTAGGCGACAGACGCCGATGGCCGGAAATCGATTACGGTTATATAATATATATATAGCGAATCGTGTTCAAAATGAAATTTCTCGTTGGCGCCCGGTAAATGTCGGAAAATCCTGTTATTTGCCGAATACGAAAAAACGAAATTTACTCGTCGATAAATGCCAGGAACGGCCGGTTGGACGTCACGTTGGTAAAAAGAACGAGATTACCAGCTCGGCGGACTTGTTTAATTTTCTTCGAGTCATTTTATCGATGATAAACTCCGGGTACCCGCACGCTCTTCGGGTTCGTTAAGACCAGAAATCCGAACGAATATCACGCGTAGTATTTTCGTCGGTAGCGCTACACAGAACGCGCGCGCGCCTGTATAGTCAATTTCTCAGCGGGTGTTCAATGACCAACTGCGTGGCGCGAAATCATGTATATATATATACACTACTGAAACAGCGGCAGCTGACTCGTACCTGAGGGAGTTTATATATTATACTATATTATTCTTATTATTTTTTCACAAAGAAACGGATACGCCCGAGAATAAGATACACTACGTGCGTTGTACAGTATATTAAAAGACCTCTTCATTCCGTTGTCGTATATTATTATATTTTTGTCGCACGGAGAACAATATTTTTGTATAATCGGTCACCCCTCGGCGGCTGTAGTGCGGCCGACACGACTCGACGACGATGCGAAGCGTCGATCAGGTATACGCGCGGTGTAGGTATTATTGTTGTTATATTATTATTATACAAGTCAAAAGGTTGAACGGAGCGTAACCCGCGTGGCGACAAAACATCTGCTGTCCGGCGACGGCGGCGCTCGCGTGATTTACTCGTCGTTGGGACATTATTAAAACTGGTGATAAACAGCGGGCGTTTTTGTGTGCGCGTGTGTCTCCTCCCCTCTTCCCTCCCAACCGTCGCGCCTCCATTCGGTCCAGAAGAGACGCGACGGAAGGCATAGCCGGGGCCGCTTTTGTGCACGACGCCGGTACTCGCGAAACTCCCCTCGACCGTCGCCGAAAATATTAATCGCGACCTCGACATCTCGAATCGCCCTACGCGTCCAAATAAATCATAAGCCAACGTTATATTGGTTTTGCGAACGTAGAAGGGATACATACAACGTAATATGTATCAAAACTATAATATCGCGCATTTGTGTGTGTGTGTGTGTGTGTGTGTGCTCGGCCGCAGGGAAAACTGCTAACGTCCTGCACGGCGCGTTTCTACGCCATTGACGTTCGTTATAAACGTATCGATCATTCGGCCGTTGATCGGGAAACGCGCTATTATAATATCGTTGTTTTTTGTTATATCACGTGAGAACGTATTTGAACGAATACGCGGCAAAGTCCAAATCGATCCGACCGATTGAACGTGGGAAACGCGATATACTATTTGACTAACGTACATAATCCGACTTATTCGACTTTTCGAAAACGGTTTTGGTAATATTAACGTTTCTCGCGCGATCGATGGTCAGTCATTTTCGAGTTCGTTTCGGAAACGGTCGTCTCCAGTGCCCGTAGAAAACGTTACGCGTACGTAATACCGCGTGTAATTCGAAATATTTCGGAAACTCGAGATTTCAATCGAGTGCGTTTTACGAATTCGTAGTCTCAATTAGAATAAATAAACGACCGAACACGCTCGTTATTTATCCCCGTAGGATCTATACACACAATACGATATCCTTTACAGTTACGTCGCCGCATCACCTGAATGCGCGTGCATTCGTAATTTCGATTTACAATCGCGTTCGTCTTGTTTCTCACCTCGTCGAGTATAAAATAAGAATATTTAATATGTAAAACTGGTTAAAAATACACGTCAGCAAAACGTACATATCGTACGCCGTTTATTATGTCTCAGCTCGGAAGAATAAATTTCGTTTTTCGGTGTATATACGTATACATCATATTGTAATATAGATAAATTTTTGTGTTCAATAAGATAACCAAACAATTCTCGTAGATAAAATTTAAAAATAATTAGTATAAGAATGTCGAGAAAAAATTACGCGCGATTAATAATGAAAAAATAGAAGATAACAAATTTTAACGTTCTTAATAATAAACGAATACATTTGTTTTAAAATTATAATAATGTAATTATTATAGAATGATATTCGGATAAAAAGAGATAACTTTGTTCCGAAAGTTTCTTATTATTTATTCTGTATATTATATGTTTTGAGAAGTATTTATCAACAAACGTTACGAACGCAATATAATACTATGTTTATAGTTTATATCTATGACAATTTGTAATACGTTGTTTTTGATTTCGTTTAAAATCTGTAACGTTTATTCGGTAATAATAAACGAGTTGAAATTGTTTTTGTTCGTAAATCGCTTGAGCGTAGGAAGCGCCTTGGAAATTGAGTTACAATTTAGTCGATTAGTCGGTGCTGTCCGATTTGTTTTTCAGCCACCTTGGATGCTCTTGGCACGGACAGCGAGGGCTAACGCACGAGAAATGAAAGGGTTTTTACGAAAGTCTAATATAAATGTTTTCTGTATTCCGCTTCGTTACGTAACACGGATATCCGATTAATAGGCCTTTGGCTAATTAATTTGAACGCCCGCAGAAGTTGTAAGTTAGACAGACAATTTGGCTTGGTCCCAAATTTGAATGCCATACGACCATACAGGGACTATTAAAATAAGAACTTATCTAGATAACGAACAATAACGCGCGTGTATAGATAAATGTACGCGAGCGTATTATTAACGTTTATTAGTTGTTCGACGAGATTACGCCGATCGCTTCCAATTTTGAATTTCTGTTTTCGTCTTGTATTCCGTAAAACAAATCCGAAATCATGCAACCGCGTTCTCCGTAGGGCTACGTTTGTGGGCAGTGCATACGGCGTAAACAGTCTAGCGATACATAAATAAATAACGGGCGGGCACGCGTGCACGGACATTAATGTCGGCCGATTGTTTGGCATTTAAATTAGATTAGACCACGATGTTACCGAACGCGACGGTATTACGCGTATTCGCCGTCGGGAATTTTCGGATCAATGATCAGCGGCTTACTCTTGCGTACATCCTTTCGCGGCGGAATTCGCGTGATCTCGTTTCGCCACGTATCGTTTAGCCATCGCGCCAACACCGGAACGGTCCCGTACGACGATAGTTTACACTTTTGTCGCGCCGTCCGTCATTTGCGTACGGCGAGAGGTGAAATTGTTTAGCGCGCGCGTCTTTGTCAGCCGGTAATAATAATTATTATTATTATCGTTATTTTATCAGATTATATTTACGGCGCGCGGAATGCGAACGGTTCATACGCTTTGAGCAATAAACGCCAGAATATTGGATTATCGAACGTATTTATTTTCGCGAAAGGTCGAACGGGGACGACGTGCGATTTTTCACGTTCCATCGATCAAAGGATAGTATAAGGGTTTGAAAAAACTATAAAATATTAATATATATATATATACATATAGAAATACGTATTCCCTATGATGACAGTATTATCAAAGCGGTTGGAAACTAAAGGTTTCAAAAAAAAAAAAACAATCGTCAGTTTTCGTGTAAACAATGCCCGTAAAAAACGTTTTATTAATATTACGCATTGTTCGTTTGGGAAAACCGTCTTCGTATTAGATAAACGCATTTACATTTTTTACGCGTGTCTGACGCATTTAAAATAAAAAATCACCGTGAAAAAAACGCCTCTTCGTTTAGTTTCCAATATTATCATGGTTACGCCGTCGACAATACTACGGAATTTATTATTATTTATGTACATATGAAACCGATATCGTTCGCTAATTTAACGTAAACGAGGCTAATTACTTCGTTTATACAAAATTAATTAAGTCGAAGTTAGCACGTTAAAAAACAGTAACGCGTTACGTTAAAAGTAAATTTTCGCGAAAAAATTCCCTCGTTTAATACGTTAAATATAATTAAATTTTACTCGTTTACGACCGTCCGGCCTCGATTATTAAGTATGTGTTAATGGCGTTTTGTTTTTCGTTACCCGGACGACGGTCTCGCGTCCTTTTCATTTGGTATCCCGTCACAAAAAGTATTCCGCGTCAAGACAAAAACACAAAAAAAACCAAAGAGTTTATTACGAGGAGTATTGACGCCGGATTTATTAACCGGATCGAATATTTGGACGAAAAAAATAACGAATATTCGCGTCCGTCGTTTAATAAGGGGCCGCGCAGTCTCGGGCCGAGATATTAAATTAAATTCGATTTGATTTGTGTTTGTCGCCGATTTCGCGTTAATACGTTTTCGACGCGGGCGAATATATCTACAGACCTGTAACTAATAATTTAATAATATCGCGTCGTTTCGTCGTTGGCCACCGAACGCGGCCGCGCGCCGCTTTTCCCCGGGGGACGGTCACGAGCGGATGGCGGCGGGTGGGTGTTGGGGTGGGGTGGCGGGGTTACCAAGGTACACAACGACGCGAAGGATGGACGACGCGCTGTCACTCGAGAGCGGGGAACGTTCTGATTGCCACCGACTCTGGATCGCGCCACCGCCACCACTCCTTTTTGTCGTCCGAAACAGTTGTGCGCTCCCGAGTGTTATCTTATCCCGAGGATTTCGACGCGGTGGCGGCGGGCACTTTTGCTTTTAGCTCGCGCCGTTAATTACGGCCGGATCGCTTTTTATCGGCATCTAAATAGCTTACCAACGACGCGAAGAAAACGTCGAGACAACGGAAATAAATCGTCGCTCGACGAACAACACTCCCCTGTCACGGCCTTCCCGCCGCGCGCCGCCGTTTAAATTATGCGTTCTTTACATCGCCACACGCACACACATATATACACACTTATATATATACATATATATTATACCGTTTTGATAAATTGGTTCTAATAACAACAATAATAGTAATTATTATTAAACCGGCCTGGATCGATTTATGATAATTTAGTCGGTTCGCTAAAACCACCACCATCTACTCCGCTCATATTATCACGACACCCCTCTCAGCGTCAGTAACTTTACCAAGTTTCCAGAGCCCGTAGACTTATATATATATATGCAAAGTTTGGCAACGTCATGATCACAAACGTTTACTCGGAATGCAGTTATATAAATAACTCGCAAGTTGCGCGTACACGTATACTTCGAGAAAACGTGCGCCGCTGCAAGCGATTTGTTTATAAAATACTCCTTAATTGCGTATCCGCTGCGAATCGCATTTGCGTATATGGAGTTGTACTCGTTTTCGCTGTGTACCAAATATCGTTTCGTAACTATATTATGATTAAATGTATGGAGGGGATAACGCGCGATTTACGAAATTGTTTTATATTATTTATTAAACGACCGACACGGACACCATTTTTCTACATACCCAGTGACGGTAAAACTTTCAAGTTTTAGGTAGCGTTGGAACTCACGATTTCGACGGATCCTATTCGAGCTAACGTAGCCTTAATTCTCGTATTAAAAATGATAGTATATATAATAAATATATATAATATATATATTATAGCGACTAGTCAGTAAACAAGTGATTCAAGGACTGAAAAAACTAATCATTTGGTCGGTAAATGTTAGTAGATTTTATCCGTCGGATATTCTTCTAATATATGATTTACGATATTTCACGCGTTAAGATGTTTCGATTTTTGTGTATATATATTTATAAATATTTCATAAGTGTATATCTAATCGCGTATAATTGCGCAATGGTTTAATAAAAAAAAAAGAATAAATCTGCGGTTATAACCTAGGTCGGTTTAATGAACTCGTTGTAAACAAGAGTAGCACGGTGTAGCGAACACGAGCAGCAGCACCGGTAACGAAATAGCTATCACCGGTTTCGGGAAACGTGGACAAATGACGTTTTATTTTTTTGCTTCGTAGAATAATAGACGATTAAAATAAATATTTAGGGCGCTAATCGAATTGTGCGCTTTTTTTTAATAAAGAACAAATTGAAAATGTTACAAGCACCGAACGCGTCCGACTGTTTTATCGAATTCTAATAAACACCGGAAAACGTTCAAAACGAGATGGACTACTTAATATTGCCAATTACGTAGCGTTACTCGATCTAATTATAACCAATTATTTCTGCGCCGTAACAATGTTATTATTATTATTATTATTATCATTGGGTATACGCAAACGTCTAGAAGCTGTGACGATCGCAGACGGAGAAACGAAGAGACCAAAATAATAACAATAAAAATCACGCGGATACGAAACAATAAGCAATTACTATATTTTTACGACAACAGTCGGAATGATAATTTCGCTCGTCTACGTGAATTTAAATTTATTTTTAAACCCCCCCGCCCCGTCGCGATCGGCTGGTGGAAACTCGTGGAATCCCTCTCGGCTCATTAAATATAAATGTACAGTGCACGCGTGTAGCGAAACGACGGGGAAGTGTCCGTTTCCGTTCAATCTTTAATGCCTCGCAATTTATGTATTCCTCGGCAACACTCCTCTCCCTATGTAAGTAATCTGGCTCCTAGAAAAATCGTAAATTTTTTATTGCCCGTCGTCGGGCCCAACCCCAATCACTAGCGGACCGACCAAACAACCACGATAATAATCAGATACATTTTCATCTCGAATCGCGTAATATTTCGGTCTAGTAAAACTACGTAGTATACTAAGCGGTATATTGCGTACATACTCTGCGACACAGCCAACAATTTCGGCTTTCCTGATATTTAGTTACGAGATATTTAATTTTTCATTCGCTGTACGAGTGACGTCCTTTCACGGGAAAAACCAAAGATTAGGGGCCAAGCGACATTATTAGAATTCGAGCCACTATGACGATAATTCTAAACAGCATTTTGATATTACTAATACGTATTAAATTTATTAAGAAAACGAAATTGTTATTATTAAATTCATTTCGTTAAATTCGTCGCTATTAATAAACGTGTGTGCAATTTCAATAATATTAGTTTCAGGCCGAATAATAACCAAAGTCCTAACGATACATTCCAGAACGTACGAATTAAATGTTTTTGTAAAGTGGTAGAACAGATTTTATAGAGAATCATTTTCGTAAATAACTAAACATTACGTTCGTTAATTTTTTTCATTTTTCCATAAGGAAACAATAAATGCTTGATTGGTGTAAGTCTCGTCAACAAATTTGATTACGCTCAATTATGCGATGGTCACAAAACTACCAAAGTCTTGATTTTAAGGCTCTTAGTTGTTGCCATTAAAATATAGGAGACTTATGAGTAACGATCGAAAGAAATTTGAATAATAACGCCAATAGCCAAAATAAGTGATTCATAACCGGGTTTTATAATTTTATAGAAAATCGGCGTTTTTGGATTAACGTCGTTAACGTCGAACACACGCTTCGAGAAGTCAGAATGAATATCGATATTTTTTTATAACGTAATTTGATGGTCAAGCAAACAACGATAAAAATGAATAAAAAAAAAACGTGTTTCTAAAATAAAACGAACATAAACGTATGTTTCAATTCTCATCGCATTTACGAGAACGTAATTTCCAACGTTTTATTAATATATAGATATACTATATAGAAACAGTTGCGTATAAAGTATAAATAGTCGAACGATGAATACTTTAAGCGAAATTATCGAAATAATATTTTAGAAGTTATTTGAAATAAGCGGTACAATAAAAACCAAAAAAAATGTAATTATTTATAAATGTTATACATAACATTAGTGTTAGGTTACATTCAGACTCCATGATATACAGAGTGTTTAGTTTGTTAACATGTTACTTTTGGTCCGGTTTATGTAGACGAATATAAATGTCGCTTATATATATATATATATATATACTCTTTAAATATTCGCCGGTCGAATTGTTAACGCTCGCGCGTAACGTCATAACGTTTAGTGCGGTGTAACTTTCGACTTTCTGTATCGTTTTGGGGAATAAAATATAGTTATATTTCGTACGGCGGCGGCGGGTGCCGAGTGCAACGTTCGTTCGGAAACTTAATTATTCCGAACGTTTATAATAAACGTAATTATTACGTCGCCCCCTTACTCCGAACACCGTTTAGATGCAAATTTTACTGAACTGAAGGGGAGCGCGGCGGAACACGTTTTCTACACAGTCCTTAATCAAATGTTTTTCGGTAATTGTATTCGTTCCGTGTAACTGCAGTAACGTAAAATATTTTAGCGTCGCGACATAAACAAATACCAAAACGACACGGCCGATTAGTTTTAGTAGGACGTAAATAAAATAAACTTTTCATTCTATTTGGACGTACGCGTGTATGGAGAAGGCGGCGATAAAAAAAAAATTATAATATACAAACGCCGGGGAACCTATGTTTTTTTTTTTTTTTTTTGATAAATAGACGATCGACTTTATTGCCGAAACACTCGGGGCACTATATATAAAATGTCTTTTGACGTCGTAAAATTTGGCGTACCCATAACGCAAATCGTTTCGGGGACGATAATTTATTTAGACAATATTTACGAGTTTATAGAATGTATCGCCGGAAAACGGTTCGTCGTTTTCGAAATCGCTTTCGTTCGACCGCGCCAACGCGCCGATTCCGAGTACAATAGAACCGATCGTTTTCGAATACCCAAATACAATACACACACGCGCGTGTAATATTGTTCGAAATCTAAACCTTAAAAAGCGCGTTTGAATTTTTAATATCCCTTCGAACGTTCAATTCGAAAATACGGACATCCCGCTCTACGGTAACCAAGCAACTCCGATGATATTCTAAAATGCGCGTCCAATTTCGACACTGGACAAGTTAGCCAAACGTTCGAACTTAAAAAAAGTAAATTATCTAATATGAATGTTTCGACTTTCTAATTTGTAATAAATAATGGCGTTTAACAAACGTTTATCGGATCTCTATATAACATTTTAAAATAACGAACGTTTCCCGTTAAAAAAACAAAACGCTAATATTTTTACCGACCATATTATAACGAAGAAAATGTTTTCGATTAATTTTCGGCTACGTATAGTACAATTTTGAAAAGATCGATATAGTTTTCCATTTTTCTTAACGTTATATATTGATATTTCAATATCGCCGGAAATTTTAAGAATTTAATCCTGAAAATTGAATATTGAACGTTCATTATATAGTCCAATTTAAATATCACGGGCCAATTTTTTAATTAATTTCGTTTTGTTTTTCACCGAAATTGTGTAGAAAACCGAAGTTTACAAACGGTTGGGATTCGAGAAATTTTGGGCGTTTAAAATTCGAGCGTTAATTTTTTTGACGAATGATTACCACGTTTTACGGCTGTTTTCCGAAAATCTTTGAAACTCTTATTTTTTTTTATTGCGTTAAAATCCGTATTTGTCGTCGAAAGCGTGACGTTTATTACGTGATTCGTCTATAACGAAACACAATCACGGATGGAGACATTTTCGTGCACGTATCCCTGGACGGCATCCACCACGCCCCAGACGTACGCGTTCGTAACAGTACAACATTTCCCGACGGCGCTTCTACGATTTTATACGAGAACACGATGTTTATTATTTCGCCGACGTTGAGTGGAGTGCGACAGGGGGTGCGTTCGTTCTCCGCGGATTCCAGCGAACGAACCGCGGTCACATTTCGAGAGATAATGTTACGCGCGATGTACGGATTGTCCGAAAACTGTAACAACGCGTGTTCGAGTTTTTGATACCTCCCCTCGGACGTTGGCTTTTCTCCCAAATATCACGTTTATATATACACACACCTACATTCCGTTCGCGTGCCTGGTCCTTTATAATAATAATAATAACGTCGTTATTATTGCTATTGTAAATCCGTCGTCGTCGGGGTCGCGATTTAAACGTTTTTTAATGCGAATAGCGCGCGCAGAACTTGACCAAGCGGTCAGCGGAATGATTTACGATCGCCCGACCGACCGCGATATATAAATACACGCGTATTTACGCGCGCGTGTTTATTTACATAGTTTTCGCGTGATGTCGCCTTGTATCGAACCACACGTGTGTATAAAACACGACCGCTTACGTACGATCAATTACGCTGTAGGGTGTTTATCGTTTCGGACAAAATGAACGTTATTTAATTGAAGTAGTATCGTTGGGTTTTAGATTTTGAAAACGACGAATAATATTCTTATTTTGCGACGACGTGAATTTTATAGACACACGAACACACACACACACACACACACACACACACACACACACACACATATATATACGTAGTTATTCGAATCTGGTATTGATAATTCATTTTTAGTAGTCTTCTCGAGTGTAAAAGAACAACTCAAAAGTTGCAAAAGTACAGTCACATTTTCGACACGTTCGTTTTGGATCTGGATATTTCTTTTTATTTTTAAAAGCTCAACACGTACATTTGTCAATTATAATAAAGTACTAGCGTCGCTCAGAATTGTTTTTCGAATACTACGATTTATCATTGTTTCGCAATTAAAAATATTTTCGTTTTAATACGATTCGAAATAATAAATAATATTTAAATTTCGTGAGGTGTGATGATGGATGCATATACGTACAATATAGACCGTTTGTGAAAATTATTAGACGAAAAAGAAAATTAAGGGTACGATAAATTCGTGTTCGTTTTAGTGACGTACCGGCAACGTTAGAATATCTAAATCTGTGACCATAAATCCCTAGTCGGTATTGGATAAAAACCTGAAGTTTTATAAAGTTACCGGAAGGCCAAATTATTAAACTAAAAATATTTGGCAGCCGTCGCGTGTATTTTTTTATTTTCGTCTGCAATTATTACAACAATGTCCTTTGCAGGGGTCCTCACGTCGATTTTAATTATATTTAGGACTGGACGTTTGGACAAACGAAATAAATAACACATTTCCCACGCCCATTCGTCGAGAACTTATCGACAACATTGGCCGAATCGAAACGGCGCAATGTGTCCAAAAAGTAAACTACGTCGCGATAATATAGATATCGATCTAGAAAACGGACGCGTACCCTTCGATTAAATCGTGTATCGAGAAGGTACTATGTATTACAGATTCGACCTTGTGTGGTCTTATTGTCCGGTACACGACCAACGGTTTATAATACGAGACCGCTCTGATTTACGACGATGGCGATCTTGAAGTGATCATAATTGGAAATCGTATGCAGAATGATCGATATACCTAGACAATATAATAACAACACGTACGGACGTGAAGTGACCTTCATTTACGTCGAAGCTGTCAAGAGGCGTTATTGTGGAAAAATATTAAAAAGAAAAAAAAAACGCTAACGTCCTTCGGATTTGTTTTCCAATCGAAATTCTTCGTTACGGTTTTTTTTTCATAAAAAAATAAATCGTTTCCGAAATGATTACTAAATAACGAGCGTCGCTTAGAATTTATTAATAAAAACAAAACACGAAAAATATTTTTTCGATTTCGCGAAAACAATATATAGCGTACGTAGTTTGGCGCGCGCGCTCGACGAGCGGCTAAACATATTAGGGTGGCGAAATAGCTTTCGCGTTGACGGATTTATTTAAATATGCGCCCGCGGGTACGTTATTATTAAATAACTCCTTACGTTTAATATACGGAATTACGCGCGGGGCGAAGTAAAATTTCGGATGGTACGCTTTTCGTCCAAACATTACGTTATACACGATATCTCACCCTCTACGACAGATCACTTGCGCGGCCACATTATTATTATTATTATTATGAAATTCCGCGTCCACCGCTGTCAAAACACGTATTGAAGTCGCTTCCTCGATGTAGGGATGACGCGGCCGGAAAATTCCGGCGCGCGTAAACAAAAAAAAAAAAACAACCGGGACGAAGACGTACGTACGAACGTAAAAAAACGGGGGCGTCTAAAATATGTTCAGGTGCCTATATTATTATTTCCCTCGTTTTGTTCGCTCATCGTTGTAACATACGGTGTTGTTATTACTATTACTACTACCATTATTATTATTATTATTATTATTTCTTTTTTTTCCGTAAACGTATATTTTTGTTGTCCCAAGACAGAACGCGAGCGTTTCCCTCCGACCCACAACAATACAATCTAACGTATTACGATGCGATTTTTTACAACAAGTATGTAGTAACGTACGGGGTAACGAGCGAAACGAGTACATCTGCGTCTGGCCTCGTTTCCTTTTCAATTTTTTCGAACAGAATCGGCGCGGTTAAGATAAGGAATAGGCGAACCGTCTAAACCGTCGCTGTTCGCGGTCGCCCACGTCTGGTAAACTTTCGATCCGGACACTATCGATTCCCTCGTAATCGTCATGGACGAAATGTCGGTGTTGAAAAACGAAACGATATTCGGAATACGAATTTTCACGAGTTTCGTAATCTGTTTAACACGGTCTTACGATCGCGATTTAATATCGTTATTTTACGCCCGCGCTCCGTAGGCGCCGACCCGTAAATATCTTCGAAATTATATTTTATACAGAGGACGAAACGGTAAACGTTCCAGAGTAAATCAAATCTAAATCCCCCGAGGGCGGTTAGAAAAATGAAAATCATCAGCTAACTGTAACGACATCCCGTCAACAGTATTGAAATAAATACGCGGTATAATAATAAAATATTCTTCGTTTAAGAGCCCCGAAATATAGTCGCTCGTTCTTTTCTATTTAATATCCCGAACTAAATAAGGTACCTACATTACGCGAATACCGTTGTTTGGAAACCTCATTATTTTGGTAAACAATTTACGTAGCGGTCACGAATTCGGGCGAAAAAATTATTAGTAAAACGCGTAGGGAATAAGTCGCGACAGAATATTATTGTATTAACGCCACGTACGTTTTTCGATATCAATCTTGTTTGTAAACATACGTCTTCTTTTAAATCGCGTAAAATAACATAATATATTCGCCGGTTTTCGGGGAAGATATAAAAAGCAAAAGGGATTTTCGCGGTGTACGAAAGCAGCACCCTCTCAATGGAGTTTCTCCTGCAAAAACATCGCGCATATAACGAACGAATTTGCATAATTAGATATACGAAAAATACTCCGAAGGTACGTACACGTATTTCACACTGCCACGTGACAGACTAGTGCCGTGCCTCCACGAATGGTTAAGACAACCGAATTTCGTGGATTTCGCGGTATATATAAGAGTAACGATACGCGGTTGACTTAATCGCCAAAAAAACGCCTTGTTTATTACACGATCCTACTAAAAACGTCGACGTGTTACTTTTATTTGTATTTTTATACGTTTCGAAAAAAAAATATATATACGTGCATAGTTGACGGAATATAAAACCGGAAAAAATTTTTTTTTCCGAATCTCGAAATGGGAAATTGTCGCCGTTAGTCTCGTCACTCCCTGCTTATGGAGAGCGGATACGGCGCGCGCCAAAAGTCGTTTTTGTAAATACCACGCACGTGTGTGCAACGGTCGCCGAATGGTTTACAGGATAAACGAAGAAAAAATTCGAATAACGGACTTATCGTCCTCCCGACTCCTGGCACCGCCGCCGCGGGCCTAAGGACTTCGCGGGCTTATCTTCGGTCACGCGCCGCGCACGTTCGTTCGTTTTCCACCGACGTTGGCAGATTATTGTCTATCGCCACGGCGTACACGCGCCCGTTATCTTTGGTATATTTTATTATATGTACCGCTGTCGTTAGAATAAACGCGCGGACGCGCGGGGTTGAAACCCGAAATCCACGAGCGACCATTAAAAACGCGTACAAACCGACCCTCGGTAGCCGAGCCCGTCGTAGTATAATATTATACGACTAAGTTACCCGAAGGGTAGCGCGATAGGCGAGAAGACGGTTATTGATAAAACTATTTCCAAACATTCCGCCGTGGCGAAATCACGAATGACCGATTTAAACAATTGGCGGGGCTGGACGCGTAAAGTTCTCCCAAGTACCTACGTCGAAAAACTGTATTTATTTTATAACGTTTATAGTAACCGTTCAAAACGAAACGTTTAATCGGAAATTATTCCCGCGGTAACCTAAATTCCGACGAGTATAATCAAAATAACGATCGATTCACGCGAAGCCGGCGGCGAATATTCTCGTTTAGCTTCTAGGCGCTATACGCATTTTTACGGGGGCGTCAACTAAGTCCGCGATACACTTACACAACGAAATCAAGTATCGACACACGTTCCATAAATTACCTATCAAAAACCTCTTGATATTCGCGCGTTTCCCTTAAACGGTTAAATCAATATTCACAATCGTCCGATGTCAACCACGGCACAATGGTGATAATAGATGTTTGTAACTAGCAGAGTTCGGCGGGTATTGCAGTTTGCGAATATCGTTCGAACGTTGGAATTTGTAACTAAGTAAGCTCGAAATTCGTTTCACGCGATTCCCAATTGATAACTAAACATTTTTAGAGCAACTTTTTACAATTTTCGGGATTTTTTCAAAATTTCATTATTATTTAGTCGAAACGTTAATCTTTATAATTTGTCGGTATATTTACCACTTGATTTAACTTTTTAACATTAAATGAACAATTTTTAAGATAATTGAAAAAATATGTTCATCGACAAACGACAATTTCTGAAACGACGTAGCTTGTACGTGATAAAATACTAACGCGACGTACCTAATCGATCGAAGTATTTTTAGACCTTTGATAAATATACAATCACTTCGTCGTCTATCGAGCGAAATGTAGTTACTTTTTGAGCGCAATATTACGACCAATCAGTATCGTCTGTACTTAATTAACGTTACAGCGTCTGAACCCTAATTATGTACCACGAACAACGACGGTCGATGTAAGTTTTTTTGGTAATTCTGAGGTGTCTTGACACGGAGGACACCCTACTCTTTTCAAAAAGAATGAAAAATATAAAACAAGCTACGGTGTAGACGTACAGTTTTAAAACGACGGTAAATATTTTTTAAGCGAGGGAGAGCGCGGCCACTCTATAAATATTTTAGCCATTGTTTGACCGTCCCACTTACAAATTTCAAGCTACGTCGCTGTATTATATGCTTACGACTCGCGATTATAATGCGGGGCGTGTACCCCGTCGATCCCCCCCTCCCCGGCCCATTGGTTATGCACCACTACACCGTCGGTGGTGTGTTACCCTTATAATGTATACATATATACGTACGTTTATTCACGCATCTGTCACGAGTGAGCCCGTTTTCCTTCATCTACCCCACTATCCCCGAGACCGTCGTATCGCGGAACCACCGGCGGGCGTCACGTGCGCCGCAATTATTGATGATTAAATCGGGATTTCAAATCCTGCAGCCCGCCGCCGTCCCCGATACGCTTTCGCACTACCGATCGACAGGCTATTAATTTCGTTTTATTTTTTTTCCCATCCCCGCCCCTCCCCTTCTATCGTTTCCTTTCCACCACGTGGTCGTCGTCGTCGTCGTCGTCGCCGCCGTCGCCGTCTACAAGGGAGACGCGTCGAAAATGGCGGCACGTCGGGGAACAAAACAAAACAGAAAAAAAAACTCACCCTTTAATCTCTCAAACAGGAGGCGTTTGATTTGACGTCGGCGGCGGCGACGTCGATTTTTCCGGAAAACCCATTTTCTTTTCTTGTGTTTTTTTTTTTTTTTTTGGTATATACGCCGAATATATAAATTGTTCAAGCC
>JAIPRN010001328.1:0-48715 GCA_025469175.1 Geopemphigus sp. TES_GeoC_2020 | reverse complement strand
CGTCGGACACGAAACGAGGAAACGTTCGTAATATTTCCACCGTCTTTTCACCGACGATTCGCGGTCGGCCGTATTGTCTTCGTGTACCGTCGTCGTTATTACCCGTGTACGCGGATCGCGTTTTCGGCCCAAACGGACGTTCGGCCTTGTCGACGCTGATTGTTCGCTCGTCGTTTCTCACTTTTCGACAATTCCTACGCCGTATTCGTATCGGGGAGGGCACCGGTAAAACATTCGGGTACCAATTTGTCGTTCGTCGGTGTTTCGCGTCCACCCGAAAGCGTTCACCTTATTACCTCGAACCGTTCCGAACGACCAATGCCGGCGTGTTCACACGGTGGTTGGCGCATTCGCCAACTCGGCGAAATACACGAAACGGTCAGTAGGCCGAGAAACGAAATATCGTTCGGCGAATACCTACTCGTCGGGCGCGTTTTACCAACGACCGTACGCAATCAACGCGCCCGGTGTATTTCGTCTTCGCGGCGATGAACACGCGATTCCCGGGGGCCGACGAACTTCGGATTGTACTGGCCCGACGGTCATTCCGGTTCGTGGTCCGTTACGTGGTCCGTTATTTATCGTACGGGACGACGATCGTTTAAAGCTTCCGCGCTCAACCGGTCGTCTCGAGAGAAAAATAAAAGCGCGTTATTATTAGACACGAAAACCGTATACGTACGACCGTTTACGCAACACCGCATAACACGCGCCCGCGCGATTGTACTGTTACCGGAGACCGGTTTCGTGTATGGGCGTCCCCCGCCGACGACGGATTTTAATTGGCGGTTTTCTTCTCTGGGCGGCTGCCGGGCCATTAACCGCCGCGCGTATTTATACACGGCCGCCGGTTTTTTTTTTTTGATTTATCGCCGTCGCGTCCGTCGTGTAACGGTACTGGCGGCGGCGGCGGCGCGAAAGCGGTAATTCGGATCAAAGGGAAAGTGCCGGTTGGAAAAAGTGAAAATTTCGGTCGTAGAAACGGTCGGGGGAATCGTCGTCGACGAGAGGGAAAACGAAACGGGTATATCATCGCCGTTCTCGTCCGCGCGACGCTGTCTCCTAATTGATTCGCGCGCGTTGCCGACGTTTCATTTTACGGCCACAGTTTGGACACGTCCAAGGGGACCGGCCGAATGTCAAACGTAGTGTCCCCTTAGACGTTCGGTTTTCGCGAATCCAAACATTCGGGCCGTCCCGAAACGACGAATCGAAATCGGCCGTACAGTTTTATTTTTCGAACGTATATCGCATGTCCGTGCGTTGTAATGTAACGAAATGCGTAACGAAAACGGGAAAAAACGCGATTTCCGATAATTCGTATTTTTTTTTTGTCGGGAACAAAATCGTACGGGCGTTTACGAACGTTTTCAAAACGAAACGAACGGAATAACGGTCCCGAATTTTTCCAGGGATTGCCGGCCCTCTTTAATCCCTCCTGTCCCGAAACGGTGACTTTCGCGCTTGTTATCATTGTACGCCGCGCCATTCGTAAACCATGGACGTTTAATCGAGACGCGAAACGATAAACCTCGTGCGCGTTTTATACGCGCCCGACGCTTTCTAGATGATATTTCGACCGTTTTACAACCGACGGTGCTAACAATATATATATATATATCGTTCTTCTCCGTCTCGCTCCGAGTGTTTTCGGAACCGAGCGGAAAAATCGACGTCGGTGGCGCGCTAACTACGCGCACATTAACCGTACGTCGTTACGTTTACGCGTTATTTTTCCGTTTGTTCGAACGCGTCCCGAGGCTTTCACGAAAACGCGTTACGCGCGTGTGTCCAGAGTAACCGTATATCGTGTCCCGGCTAACCGATAACAAACCGCGAACCCGTTACCGTACACGGCTGGTGGTTACGCCGGTTGCCGTTTATACCGAACCGTGTGGGGCAACCCACGCGTCGTCGCCGTGTGGGCAAAAACGAAAACCGACTACAACGGGACGAATAAACGACTCGACCGTATACTTGTGCGCTATTACTAAGCCTGTGCCGCGGATTACGATTTCGCCGGCCGGCGACCGTACGACGAATTATTCCCAGCGCGAGACGTTTCACCGGCACGGTGTAATCGTATGATTTTGTCAACAACGGTACCCGTTGTACGCGCCGCGAAACCGGTTCTTCTAACGCGTCCGATAGAAATACGAAATGGCCTTTACGGACGGTATTTTCCGAAAGGAAACAACGAAACCGCCGTTTATTGTCGCCGCCAATTGTCCGCGCGCGCATTGTCGAATTGTAAGCGCGTTTCTGGCGACTTTCACCGGCGTTTTAATAAATTCGATAAATTCGGCGGAGGTCACGGTTTCTCATTTCACCATTGTTCTCGCCATATATTTTCGACCGCGCCCGGCCGTTATTAGCGCTCCACCGGCGCTACTTTTGCGCGTATTATTTCGTTTCGAGCCCGCGCGTGGTCTCGTTCAAATCCGCCGCCGCCGGCCCGTTCGATATTATTATCGGCGGTGTCCGCTCTACTATACCGAATTTCGCGGCCATTAGACGGGGACGAACGTCGTCCGGAATCGCGTTTATCTTTTCGTTGGCGGGATACGTTTATTAGCGAAATTGTAAAATACGCGACGGCCACGACGGCCCCGTAAACGATTCTCGGCGAATCAACGTCCTCCTAATTCGTAATTAAACGGGCCCGCCCGGACATTCGTATCGAAACTTTTGTCCACTAATCTTTTCCGATATACATTCTCTTACCGCGTATTCGTTTTGTTTTCGTTTTATTTCGCTTTCGCGCGATTACGAACGTAATTAGATAGGCCGCGCATCGTTTGCCCTACGCGACGATTAAACTCGTCCAGTTCACTTCGCCGATAATCGCGTACATTTTTAACCTAAAACCGTGTCGATCCGATTTTTCGGCCGGTTAACGTACCGTCCGCGGTTTCTCGTAAACGCGAGCGCGACGAGGTCGGCCCGGTTTTGGCCAAAACTAGCGGGTTGTGTTTTTCGTACGGGAACGAGAACGGCGACCCCGGGGCCGTTCCGTTGCCGGGAAAACGTGTTTTTCAATAACAGTAACGATAATAATCGCGCGACGACGGACCGTAAGAATACGCGCCTCTTTCGATATACAACAAAGTCCGGGCAGAAAACGCGCGCGGTCTTACGTAACGCGTCGACCGATTACGATAATTGTCGCGGATATTGTAAACGAATACGTTTCGGAATGTTCCGCCCGGCCGTGATTTTTCGGGGTAATTTTTCCTTTATCCGTCGTCGGTGGGCAATGCGTGCCCGACCTCGAGCCCCGACGAAACGTCGATATTATATATTGAAACTAGACTTCTTTACGCTGTTCCCGTCACCGCGTATACGTATTGTACACACTACGGTGGTCCGACCATATAACCCTCGCCGCGAAAACATCGAATCGGAATTTCCGCGAACGCTCCGGCTTAATGTTACGAATCGCGCTCGTGACGACGGCGAATTATTTTCACGATATTGAGCTAAGCGCCCGCGTATTTATAGATCGCGGAATATAATTACCGCGGCGCTCGGCCGTGTTTCGCGTATAGCCCGTACGTTCGTTTATTTAGAAAGTATCCGTCGAACAATAACGAAACCGTCGTGTATATAATTACCGCGAGTTCGTCGATCGCCGTGTAGCTGACGACGACAATCGTACGTACGCGCATCGCTACACGGCCGTATTTTGAACCGCCGGTTTCGAAAATGGCCACCGCGGGTAAAACGAACTTTCGTAACGGAAACGCTATCGGTAACGGCGTCGTCGCCCGGCGGTATTCGAGTTTTTTCGTTCGTACGTTTCGCCGCCGTCGAGCCCGATACAGTTTCGGCGGCACGGCGCAAATTGTGAAAGTCGACGATTACACGCTCGGCGTGCGTATCTCTTTCCGGAGAGTCGAACGACAACAAATCCGCACGTCGAATTCGTCCGGCGAATTGTCTACACCGCGTCGCGTGGTCGTTGTCCCGTCGACGTACCGCGCAAAAGGCGGCTTTCTTCCTCCCACGGGACACCGAGTCGGCCCGTGTACTTTTTGTCGCGACTTGTTCACGTTATTCGTGAATATACGGATACACGAACATGGCACGGGCGTCCGTGAAACCGGGACGGTCGTATATCGTAGGGACGTAGCCATCGTCGGCGCGTGCCGGCGACGCGGAAATGCGCCGCGAACAGGTCGTTTACCGGACACGACGCCGGGTGGGCGCGTTGTTGCGGCGCGGCGGGGCGGTGGCGTTTTCGAACGAGTGAGAGTACGACGACGGGACATACGTGCGTCCGGCCGGGTGACGGATACGCGGGGGAAGGGGTTAGGTTCCCCCCCCTCCCCATTCGGACGTGTACGCCACAAAGAACGCGCGTCGTCGTCGTCGTTATGTATACGGTGCGCGCACGAAACGAAAGGAGAGAAAGGATCCGCGCGGTGGACCGGGCCGGGAGAAAGTGTCTGTGGCTCTCGGACGGTTCGGAAACGCGTTCATCGACGTCCCGAGCCGCGTACCAGTGCGCACCGCCGCCGCCGCGTACACGCACCGTCGCCGCTACACACACGAGGACCGATATTCGTCGTCGTTGTTATTATTATTTATTCGGCTGTAATTCGGCCAATCGGGCCCGTCGTAGCCGAGCGGCGCGTATCGTCCCGCGTAGACATTCCGTACCGACCCCTTGTACGAACGCCGGACGAGTTCGATTCTCGGACACCCGCAAATGGATTCCTTATCACTAAGGTACGTGTGTACATTTTGGCCGCCGTTGCCCCGTACGCGAGCGTCACGTAGTCGGTGGCGCGCTGTGTTTTTACGAACGCCGTTCGACGACGCCTTGAACGTGACCTCCTATACGTTTCCGTCCCGGGCGAGTTCGTCGCTTCCCGTAGGTATAATAAAATCGTCCGACGAACTTTCCGCTTTCATCTACGCTCGTGTTTCTCCCGTCATTTTCACGGCCTTCCGGGCGCCGGATTTCTATTTCGCGAAACCGCCGCCGCCGCCGCCGGCCATTGTATTTACGGATTCGTGAATCGTTCGTACACGTTCGACGGACGCGCGCCATTTTGTGCGTGTGCGTGTTTTTTTTTCTTTTCGAGAGTAAATGATTCGACGACCGAGGTTATTGACGACCTACCGACGTGGTCGGTGTTTTTATTTCCCAGCCGGCGTCCGGTCGGTTGTCAAATACGTCCGCGCAACGGTTACCACGCCGAACGTTTTGACGAAACGTTAAAACGGAAGTGCCCGTCGCCGCGGGGTACATCGACTTCGCGCGTCCCCTGTACGCCGCGTTTTCCTGTACGGCGAAAACGGAACGACGTTAAACGCGCGCGTCGTTTTGTCGTCTCGCCCACCGGTGGATATTAAATTGGTTAAAAACGTTAACCTCCCCCGGCCGAGTTCCGTACACGTCCCGTTCTATAATAGATCCCGTAACGTGAGCCAGTGGACTGGTCCGATCAGTCGAATAAAACACCTCCGCTCGGTGAAACACCGGGCCACCTTGGGTAAGGTCGCGCGTCAACCGCCGCGCGTTTCCTCGTCGACCGTAAATTATAAGAAACGGCCGCCACGTAACCATTTAACATTCCCGTACTATTATTATCCGTACGCGCGTCGTACGAAGACTTTCTCGTACGGTTACGTAACGTATACGACCGTTATAAGCGCGTATGTATTATTCGACAAAGAATTTATCGATATTCGACGACAATCGTTTCAATTCGACGACGAATACGGACGGAGACGCGCGCGCGCGACAATTCGTTCCCGCCCGAATCGTTTTTGGCCGGACCGCCAATTTGAAAACCGAACGAACACGCGCACATAGGTCCGCCCGAGGAACCTATTTTTCGTCGTACACTCTATTATTCGCCGCCGTGTCGCAATAGAGATTGTCGCGCATAATAACCTTGACGTTCAATCGGCGCGCGCGATATATATATATCGCGTTTTCTTACGAAAAACGCAAATGTTCGAAACGGAAATCGGGCGGCCAGCCCGTACGACGAAAACGACCTACGACGTTTTCGGCGTAAGCGCCCCGATGTATAATAGAAATCGTTCGTATTTACGCCGAGACCGGTTTAACGTTAAAACGCTTCCGATACGTCCCGTTCTCATTATTGTATAACGCGCCGCCGTTACGTCAGCCGACAAAAGCTCGTCGCGTCGCCCGTTCACAACTTTTTAACGAAAACATTTCGTTACACTCGTCCCGTTCGCGTCGGTTAGTTTTACGTTTGTGGCCGGCAACCGTAAACGCGCCGCCAAATCGTTTACGGAAAACGGCGGCCGTTTTAGACTTTTGGACGAGGTGGCCGGACGTGCGATAGGACGCGCGCGACCGGATTTCGACAAAGGCGCCGCGATTTATTACGCGCGGTTTTTTTTTTTTTTCGATTTCTCAAAACCCGTAACCGAGTTCAACGATCTCTACATTGCCACAACCTGCATAATCATAACGCCTTCCTTAACATTAACGTAGATGGACTGGCTCAATGCCGCTTAGTTAGTCACTTTCACTTTTGCGCGCAGGCCTTGGGGCTATAACCAGTGTAGCCAGGTGTTAGCTAACCAAAACGTAATGATTACGCGCCGATTTTCGACGGGTATAAAACGTACGGATTGTTTGGATCGCGCGCGCCGCGTACGTTTCCGACGTGAGGAACGAACCGCGGAGGACATTTACGACGGAGGGGGGCTAAAAAGCTTTTTTACGCGGTCGTCGCGTTTTAGAATTCGGACGGAACATATGATTTCGGCACAGCGGTGTTTCAGGACGAGAACGGAATCGGTGACGATAAAACGCCACAAACGTAACACGAGCGTAACTATAGTTTTCGGCGGCGTAATGGACGCGATCGCCGCCGGTTGTTTGCAGGGCTCCCGCGCGTTATAAACGGTAGGTAGCGCCGTACGTACACACACGCGTTCGGACATTATCGTCGGCGGAACGTCCGGCCGTTTTCGGTAGCAAACGCCCAACGGGAAATCGCCGGATATTTGGGAAACGACGGGACCGTATTTGCTTGTCCCGATTGAGAACTGCGCGCCGAGGTTTTTGACCCCCTGCGACGACCTTCCGAGTGTCCGCGTTCGCGCAACTAGTCCAGGGACATCGGGTATAACGTATTATGGACGTATTCTCCGGTATACGGCGCCGCGTGTTGTCCGCCCGAAATATCGAAACGGTTTAATCGCGCCGGCGTAATAACTAAAACGTCGCCGGGCGCGCGCGTCTATTGACGTCAGGCGGTTTACGTTTCGATTGTCCGTCCGTATTGATAACGGGCAGGGGGGGGGGATTTTGGCACGCGCGGAGGGTATCGAAAACGGTAATTATTTAGGCGCGCGCGTGTATCGGTAACCTTCCGAATTCGGAAACGAAAGTACTGCGGCGCGACCGTTTTTCGGTTTTTGGTCGACGCTCCGTGTACCGCTAGGCAATCGGAATTTCCAAATGGTCGTCGCCGACGAGTATTGGTCTAACGTGGACGACGCGCGCGTAAAGTTCGTTGTGTATTCGAACGCGTCGTTTCTTCGACGTGCAAGCGCGACACAACTACTGTTGCCGCTATTACCGCACACGCTTACAATATAATATAACCTTGGCCCAGTTTGTTGTTACGAGTCGACGATTGGAAGCGCCGCCGTTGTCTTACGGTATTATTAAAACGCCGTGTCGTAATAGAACTTTGGAACGAAACAACGATATCGTTTCGTCCGTTATCAGGGCGCCGTATTTTCGTCCGTTTCTCGTCGCGAATACTTCCCATTGATAAGCGATTCCCCCACCCACACGTCTCGATTTATACATATTTACGCGCGCTTGTGTATGCGTACGATTTTTTATCGGCTCGTCCTAAATAATTCGCCAACTACGTACACGAAACACTTATAACAAACACGCGCGCGCAATATATATCTTTTACGGATACACAATTATAAAACGGATCGAAGCCCGCCGTATATATGTCGCGGTAATAATACACGCGCAGCGATTTTTCCAAACATAAACCGCCGTCTTCGATTCACGTTCGTAAATTATTTCTATTTTGGTCAATGCTAAACGGCGCGTAATTGTTTTCGGTATTTATCCGAATTTATCGCGTCGCTTTTAATCTCCGAGAAGGATGTAAACGTCACAACCTCTAAACGAGCGGGAAAAAAAAAAAAAAAAAACGCGTACGGCGCTGGAATTAATTATTAGGCCGGTGCGGTTCAAGGCGGATTGAAGTTCCAAGGACCTATTTATTATGGCAACCTAATGGCGGGGAGGAGCTATTGTTCGGCCGTGTTTTTTCGTTCGTTTGTTTGTTTTCGCTCGCGCCAAATAAACGAAACGCACAATAGTAGCCGGGACGTTGTTTTACGTAACGGTTTTTTTTTGGTCGGTAAATGTTGGAACTACGCGTACGGAAAATACCGTCCGATAATCCCTCGGGTTCGAATATTCGGAAAACGAACGTAATCGGCGACGTGTTTTCGTGTTGACGACCAACGTTTCATTTCGGGCGACGATCAATCCGTTGACGAACAACGGTCACGAAAACGGTTTGTCGAAAATGCCGACCGCCGGTGACGTTTGTCCGACGACGGCGGCGTACGAAAAGTCGACATTTCGTCGTTTAGTTGGCCCGCGAAAAAGGGCCGCGTCCGAACGAACGACGATTATTATTATTCGATCGCCGGAAACGGTTTTTTGGCGAGTTGTTAATGAAACAACCACTGCATTTTCGTAATTCGCTTCGTTTACAACGGCTGAATGCCGACGGTCGTTTTTTGTTGAGCCGAAATCGGAACAACGCGGGGCACGAAAAAACGCGCCCGTACGTTTTCCATTTTTATCCACCGCGCGTCTATTTTAAACGATACAAACGTACAAAACGACCCGCGTCTATTTACGTACGCGTAATACGCGGGGGGGGGGGTGTGTGTGTACACGGTTCGGACCGAAATTCGGGCGAAATAGCCGTGGGGAAATTCCCCGGGGGGGGCGTTTCGTCGGCGTGTTCGCCCGGACGACGAAACGCCACTCTATCCCGTGCGGGATCGTCCAATACACGACGGCGGGCTGTGGCGTAACGGGGCCGGTTTTCGTGACACATCTTGCACAAGTACGAATCGTTCGCAAGATGACGGCCAAACTAATTAACGGCCGCCGTCGATTGTTATTACCAGTCGGTGGGGGCAGAGAAATATCGTGAAACGACCTTTGCACTAACCGAGATCTCGGTCGTCGGGTCGTTGGCCGGCCGACACAACGGGTGCGAGGTTTTTGCCGCCCGTTTCGCCTTGAACTCGTTTCCAACGATAGGCAGAGCGCGCCGCTGGCGGCCGGTGTGTGTGTGTGCGTGCGTCCGTCGTTGTATACGATTTTCCTCTTATCGTTCGCGGCCGACTAGCGACGCGAAAAACAAACGGCGATAAAACGTCGTCGTTATTTCATTTCGTCGTTTGGGGAGGGGCTCCGGTGAGACGCCGAAAAAACACTCGTGCCCGGTCCGCTCCCGAACGGCTTTTCGTTTTACTCGGCCCGTTTAGAGACGGCCGCCGTCGTCGCGCTACGAACGTAAAACGTGTACGTTACGTACACGTTGGACCGAACGCGTCGGAGAGGCGAGCTTGTTCGTCCATATTCGGATTTATCGTATAATCGCCCCGGTCGCGATATTTCGTCCATCCTTAAATCGGGACCGAATTGGACGGCGGACGGAGATAATCGGTGGTTACGTTCGCGTACGGAATAATGTGTGTCACGACGACACGGCGTGTTGGCCGGAAAAAGTCGAACGCGCCGGTGTCTTCCAACGACGAGAGTATTCTATTTTTACGCGCGATCGGCGTGTATTATTTGGCTTGTGCCGCGTTTTTACATTCGATACCGCGCGCCGTCTACATTTACGCGTTTGTCGTACGGGCGCGCGGGCGCGTGACGATCGTTTCGCGAGCGCGCGTGAACTTGACGTTCCGTCGTGAGAAACCGAAAAACTGGTTCAACGTTTCGGCGACGAAAAAACAAAACGACAATTTTTGCGCGTTACGAAATCGCGCGTTCAAAGTACGCGCATAAGCGACGAACGACGCGCCGTTTCCGACATTTTCGTTCGTCCCGCGATTTTAATCGACGCGCGTCGGGCGGTGTTTTTTCAAAACGGGTCGCGCCGCCATATTTGTGTTTTTCCGTCCAATCATACACATACGCACGCCGAATGGCGGCGATTAAAAGTGAATCGTATTTCCGTTCGAATTTACCGACGGTGTGCAACCGGACGTACCATAAACGGTTTACGTAATTAACGTTGGAAACGACGCGTTTTCTTACGTGCGCGTTACCTACGGCGGTTACGGTAGTAAAATGGGCGGAAAAGGGACGTACACTTTTTGCGACGAGCTCGCGTTTTGTTGTCGCCCGTTATGCGCCACGTCGTCGCGCGTTTTCGAGGTGCCAGAACGTATATACCTCCGGCGTAAATATAACGGACGCGCCGTAGTATTGTACACGAAAATAGCGTCCGTACATTTTACGAAAATAGTCCGGGCGGCGGTGGTTACGAATTCGTGTCGACGGATGGGACGAGCCGAGTGCTGGTGGTGTTGTAGAATGCCCTCCCCTCCCCTCCCCCCGAGTGTATACACACAACTCGGACGGTTGTTATCGTCGACTAGGGATTTTCGATATGGCGTTTATTATCGCGCGAATATTCGGCCGCCGTTCGTCGGCGTACAAAAGGAAGCGATTTGTGTCGCGTCGCGCACGCGCCGGCTGTTGTTAAATACCGCCGCCGCGATTATGTACGGCGCCGTAACCGTACAAAGGACGTAATTCGACGGAAGGCCGGCCGGACGAAACCTCCGAGTCCCGTTACGGTCCGGCGCGTAAACAGACGCCCGAGCGAACGGAACGACGTTGGCCCGTACGTACTTTTTCATCAAACGCGCGCCGTCCCGGGAACGACGACGTAGTTTCCCGGCGCGTTCCACCTAATCGTTTGGCGTTTTACGTTAGATATTCGTGTGTACCCGGCGATACCGCGTGCCGCCAATTCCGAACGTCGGAAATTGTTTCGCGAACGGATTCGGAAAACGAAACGTGTCCGCCGCGAACCTCTAAACCTCGTTGCGTTCACCGGCGGACGATTAGGATAACAACCGGCCCGTAGTTTACGGATAGAAACCTACGCGTCAATCAACCGTACGGCGCGACATTTCTCTCATCCGTCGCCACTGTGTCCCACTGTTCGACGCGGCCGATTGGCGCGAACGTTTCCCGAAAAGTCGGTTTGGCGCGCCGCCGCTGAAATAAAACGTTCGGGTCCGTTTCGAACCGTTCGTGCGCGCGTAACAACAATCGCGGCCGCGGCGTACATAACCGCGAAACTGGCGGACGAAGCGCGCGCGCGTAACAAAACAGAAAAAAAAAAAACGATCGCGCGGACGGAATTTCGTTCGGTCTGACGATAATTCGGTTCGGCGAAACGAACAAACAACGGCAATTGCACGAAACCGTTCGGTATGTGTTTGTTTTTCGCTAGTCGTTTTACGAACCGCGACGAACGGACGAAAAAAAAAAAAAAACGGACCGACCGTGTTATTATTAACGCGTTTTCGGTCGTCCGTATTTACGTACGACGTTTCGTATTATTGGCGTAATCGACGGCCGTCGGTATTTCGTCGCGCGAATCGATTAATTATGGTCGTTTCGTCCGTACCCGCGTCGTTTAATCCCGATCGGTCTATTTACGCGTATAAAACGGTACACCTTCGGTAAAGCTCGTTTTTCGACGTCCGCCGGAGTTTCTTCCCCCGGGGAAAGGGGACGGTACCGAACGGGACACGCTCGCGTAATATTATTTTATTCGGGGACGACGTGGAATGGCGAAAACGCCGAACGCTCGGTCACCACCAGCGCCGTTGTTTACCGAACGTAAAAACGGCCGAGCGTAACGGGAACGGCGGCGGCGGTGAAAACGACGTCCGCAAAAGCGAACGGAAACGGCAATGCGTTCGGACGCGCGGTGGGTGTGTCACACGTCGTTTGTAGCGCGACCGCGGCATTTTTCGGGAAGTCGGTACACGGTACGCGTATATTTATATTTACCGTACGGCGGGATCGGCGCCGTAATATATAGCGTGGAAAAGGCGAGGGCGTCGGAGGCGCGTGAGCGATAATAATAAATAAATACGCGGGAACGACCGGGGGGGTGGGGTGTAAAAGTGTATGCGTGGGTGGGTGGGGGATTGAAAGTGTGGAGCGCGTTACGGGTAGGGGAGATCGCGAAATCGCGGGGAGGCGGTATTTAGCGCGTGTGTTTTGACGACGGTAGCGTTTTAGCCGCCGCCGACGAACGGGTGGGCGAACTCGCGCTGCGCTGACCTACTTACCACGACACAGGTTACCGACCTCTTCCCTCTTCGTTTACATCGGGCGGCCCCACTTATAACCTTCACGCAATACGCACGCACGCACGCACGCACGTACGCACGCACTAACATAGCGCGCGCGCGGCGCGAGTACCGTCGTCGTAGTCGTCGTCGTCGTCGTCGTCGTTTGCCGGCAGCAGCGGCCTCATCTACCATTGGACGCCCCGGCGTACGTCCCACCGCCGAAAAATAACGATAAAAAAAAAAAAAACCGTTCGTTTCGCGTTAAACGAACGGGATTGCACAAGCGTCCGCCGCGTGCGTATTAATTTTATCGTACTCGCGCGCGCCCGTATTCTTTCTCGCTTTTCACCGCCGCCGCCGCCGCCGAACAACGCGACCGACGTTCATTCCCGGACCGGTCGTCGTCGAGTATCGCCGTTCGTCGTCCCCGCCCGTGTCCAAACACCGAGCCAAATTTCCGTCGTCCATCGCCCGCGATTCCGTCGTTGTCCCCGGGCAAACAAAAACAAAACCGTTTTACCGAATCCGCCAAGGCCGTCGTCTACAGTTGACCATCGTACTAGTTGTTGTTATTGTAATAGCGGTGGTGGTGGTCGTCGTCGTCGTATCCACTAATACAGTTGGGCGTTACCACGTTACCGTGGATCCGTTATGCGGTAACTCGGGTGTTTCTGCGCGCCGTGGGGCGTTCTGTGTCCGCCGCCGCCGCCGCCGCCGTGGTCGAGAGCGTCGCGCGCGCGCGCGCGGCGCGTATGTGTGTGCGACAAAAGATTGAAGAGAAAGTGACAGTAATCGCTCGGAGACCGAACGCGTACCACGGGCCCCGGGACGCGCCAGAGCGACGGCATATTCCTTAGCGATCGCGTTTTTTCGTCTTTCCGATTCGGCGTCGCGCGAAACCGTCAACGGCGGCCCCGTAGGCCGTTTGAAATGCATTTTTCGTCGCGTTTCCCCCGCCACGACGATGACGACAACAACAACAACAACATCATCGACGACGACGGGCGCGATCGTTTTCGCTCGGGTACGTCACGTTAATGTCGAATATTACCGCGCCCGCGTCCAGACGGACGGCACACTTTCGTTATTCCATTAAGCGAGGTAATTGTTTCGATCGTTTTTACGCGTTTCGCCAACGGTCCCGTCGTTTTTACGAATATCGCGCCCATACATTTAATTTTATACACGCGCGCGTATGGCGACGTTTCACCGTCGTCGTGTACACGACCGATTTCGCGTAGTATTTACACAAATATACGCCCGAGCCTTTTACTCTCGTTTAATCGCTTATTTTTTTGTTTGTTTGTCGTACAGGAATTATGACCCTAACAAGTACCCCGTGTGACCTGAGTACCATGAGTCTGTTTCAAGACCTGAAACTGAAGAGGCGCAAAATAGATTCAAGGTGTAGCAGCGACGGTGAGTCTTACGGAAACTTATCTAGGCCGATTAAACGTTTGACGCGTTTTCGTTTCCGATTACGTTCGCGATTACCGTCGTCGGAATCGAACGTTTCGCGCACCGAACAACGATCGCCACCCAAACACTGCGGACCATTTCGCGAAACAACTTATCGACGACTCCGGCCCGTAAACGATACGCACGACGACGACGATAGAAATAATAAACGATTAAGACGGCCGTCGGGATTGGCTTTGATACACGCGTGTATACGCCGCTTTAGACGATCGGTGGATGGACATTTTAATCGTTTTGGGTACGTTGGCGAAAACAAAATTCGTACGAGACGAATTACGTTCGCGATTCATTTCGAGTTCTCGTCGATAATTACGCGTCGGGGGAACCGCGAAATTCGAAACGTTTTCGCGTCGTCGCGGACTATATGTCGCGTATATAACAAAATATCCGTTGCCGTATAACCGCTATCGTCGAACCGTGACAACGTACGGCCTTATTAATTGGGGACGACCCTTGACAGGAACGAAATACTTAACCCAGTGACCGGAACCAATCCGATATCTCAAATTCGACGTACGGTAAACACGAATACTCGCGTCGTTGCGCCGCGCGCGTACGTCACCGTGTCCAAACATCCGCCGGGTTGTTTTGGTTAGGTAAACGGTAAATAAAGTAGCCCGGACGACAACCGACGTCCGTAATATATTTTATCGGCAATAAATACGTCCGAGAATACACGCTGTGAATAGGAGGACGCCGATTTTCGTCGTCTAAGGTCATGGGAACGACGGCGCGAGCAACCCTTTGGATTTGTCACGGTGGCGGTCGGGTTCGCGCCGGTACTCGTCGGCCGGTGACCGTAGCGTTTTGTCCGCGATGGGAACTGACCCGACCCAATTTCGTAACGTCGGTTTTATTGCCGTCCGTATTTATTGTCCTCTATCGGTTTCGGTACGCTCCCCGCCCGCGGCTCCTCCCCGAAATTATACGCCGACCCATTTAACCCGGCGGTCCACAATTGACGTACGTCTTAACCGTAAGCGCGTTTTCAACTTTTTTCGTCGTTCCCTTCCTCCCCCCACCGGACGGTTTCCCGATATCTCGGCGTCGACCCGCCACCCGTCAGTGACCGACGACAATGGACGTCGTTTATCAAACGCGTCGCGTTATCGTCGTACGAAAATCGTAACACCCGGCAACAACAACGGACGGTAATTGAAACGCGTCGATCGGTGCGGGCCACACTCTTCGCCATAGTCGCGGGATACCCAAATAACCGCGAAGATTTACCGACGTTGTTCTAACGCTGTGTCATTCGTTCGTGTGTGTCCACAGGCGAGAGCGTAGCGGACACGAGTACTTCGTCACCGGACGTCGCTGGCCCGACATCCCCGTCGAGCCGACTGGACAGATCGGTACCGTCGCCCGGCCTAATCATATCGATGGACAGGTACGGTATATGTGCACGGTCGCAGGGAATGCCCTGATTTCGTCGCGTCAGTTTATCGGCGAAAAACGCGTGCCGCGGACCCGACGACGATTCGCCGACGCCGGACATTCGGCGGCCCGCGTTCGTTACCTGGCCGGGGAATAATAATAATACGTTTCGCGCTTTTACGACCACGCGCTACGGCGGTGACCGCACCGTCGTATACGACACGTTATCATGGATGCGCTTGTTGTTCGGTAGAGGGGAAGGGAACGGCTTTCTATTAACGCAGCGGTCCCCTTCCCCCGTCGAATCGGCGCCGAGACTTTATTAACGTTATTCGGCCAAAATCGGAACGCGAATATACCGCGCGACTACGCGAAACAAACAAGCCGTGTCCCCGTGGTCGCGTGTAATGCGGGAGGGAGAAGGGAGAATTACGATTGGCGGGATATATGATCCCTACGCCGCCGTCATCGCCGGTCCCGACCATAGGCAAACGGCCTCGTATTTGGCCTAGTACTTTTCGTTATGTTCCGTTTGTAGCGTTTTTTTTTTTTTTTTGGTGGGGGGGAATCATTTTACCGCCTCGCCGATCCGTTCTATTTCGATAGTGACATTCTCGGGTGACCAATGTCCCACTGGTTCGGAAACATTAGCGATTAAACGAAACAAAACGTAATTTAGCGACGGAAATCACCGCGCGTCACTTCACCGGTCCCGCGCGCCTACGGACGTTAATAACGTCGTAAAAAGTGTCCCGGTCTCATCCGACGTGCGAACTTTAGACCGAATAACTCGACGAGGACCCACCCGTGTCTTAGGCGCGGGAATAAACTCGCTTTTCTCGAAAATCTAATTTTATAATTCGCGCGGTATCGATCGTTACGTATTTCATCGTCCGCCCCCCTCCACTTTCCCCGGGACGGGGTACCGGAAAACGGGACGTACACGGTGGTCGCCTTAAGTCGTATATGCGAATATGGTAGGCTCGAAACGATTAATAACGCGCGGTCGCTCTGTTGGTCCCCTTGTTTGGACGTGTAGGATGGCGTCGTCCCCCGAATGCGGCAGCATGACCACGGACAGCGGGCAAGACCCGAATGACGTGGCGGAACGCGTAAAAGTCAAAGAGGAGCACGTGCCGGACGACAAGCGTGGGGACTCGGCCGGTGAAATGGGCGGGGCTTACGAGAACGGTACGACGGCGACGGATCAGCACCACCCGCACCATCAGCAGCAGCAGCAGCAGCAGCAGCAGCAGCACCACCACCACCACCACCATCACCATCACCCCCATCCGCATCACCAACACAAAACGGAACCGTTGTCACCGTCGGCGGCGGCGGCGCAGCAGCAGCAGCAGCAGCAAAGACGCGAGTCGGTGGTGATGACCAGCCCGATGAGTTGCGCGGTCGTCAAGTCGCCGCCGCCGCCGCCACCGCCGTCGTCACCGTTGACCTGGTCGGCGGCGGCCGTTCAGACCACGACCCGGGGCGCCAACAACGCGCCTTCGGCCGCCTCCACGTCCGCAGGCACCACCGCCGACACCGCGCCGCAACATTACCAGCAGCGCCGGCAGTCCGTCGTCACGTCCGTGTCGTCGGCATTTTGGAACGCCGGCACGCAAACCACGCCCGCGTCCGCCGCCGTCGCCGCGGCGGCGGCGTCCGTGCTGTCCGTGTGCCGCATAAACGGCGTCCGACCCGAGCTCATAGGGGGCGCCGGATTCGCGACCGCCACCGCCGCAGCCGCCGCCGCCGCCGCCGCAGCGACTACCACCAACACTGACATGAAACCGCCGGCTGCCATACCCCCGCGGACCACTAGGTCCGCACCGACGGTGATCATGGGCGAAGCGGGTGAGTAAAAAAAAAAAAAACCGCGGAGAGAGGGTAGGTGGGAGTGATTTGGCGAAAGTGTCTTGTGCCGGTCGCCGTCGACACGTTTATCGTGTCGCGTACGCTTCGCGACATCTCTTCGACGACGGAATAAATACGCGTGCCCGTACACGGACGTCGACGATCCAATCGAGAGACGACTTTTGGGCGAACCGATCTGATATTAAATTGTACCACGATTAACGACCGACGTCGTTTTATCGAAGCGTAGCGATCAATGTTCCGACTAAAAGCGTAGCTAAAAACTTTGGTCAACATATTACGAACATTACCAAAAAAAGCCCTGTCCCATTCCAAACCAAACTTTACATTTCCCCCATATTTATGCCGACTCCTCCTGGGCACCATACACCATCACATTTTCCCAATGGAAACGGTTGGAATCCGTTCAGAACATCGGCATCTGTACGATAACGGGTCTTCCCACTATCGTTAGAAATTCGGTCCTACTAAGATCAACCCATTTTAATTCGATATAAAATTCTATCCAATCCCAATCCTCGACGATGTTCTATAAAAACTCCTTCTCTACCTACACAATCATATCCGTCTCCTCGGCAAAACTCATCATCTAGCAACCACCAAACACCCACTTAAACCATACCCATTACGTTGGACAAATGAACTTACTGATTTTTAACTAATCGTCCCTCCACATCCTTCCTTGTAGTAAAGGCTCAGATCTGGTGTAACGGCATAGCCAATCCTCCAAAGCGAAGCGACCGACGTCGTTTTATCGAAATGTAGCGATCAATATCCCGGCGACGATAGTCGTCGTCGTCGATTTTCCAGTACGGTCGTTTTTTGGACGCGTTTTCTCCGTTCTTGCCGTTTCGTAGGTGGCGTCCGAACGATGATCTGGTCCAGTCCGCCCGGCACCCAAGAACAGTCCACGTCGCCGGCCAGCACTTGCAGTCCCGTCCCGTCGACGGTCGGCTCGCCGTACTGGTCGTCCGCCGCGGCGGCGGCCACGTGGTCGTCGAACACGTCGTCCACGTCGTCCGCGTCGTCCCCGTCACCGGTGGTCAGCGAAGAGTCGGCCGCCCATTTGTTGCTGAATCTCGGCGTGGCCACTGGCCACGACGCCGCGTCCGTCATCAGCCACATGCCCGGTCTCAGGCCCATTGCCGGCCAGCAACAGACGTCAGTGGCCGGTGGTACGGGCAACGGTAACGGTGGCGGTGCTGGTGGCGGAGGCGGCAACGGTAACGGCAACGGCGGCAATGGCGGTGGCGGCGGCGGCGGGCCCGGGGGTCAGCAGCAGAGCTTTCACGTGCCGCTCAACATGGAACGGCTGTGGGCTGGTGACCTGTCACAGTTACCGGTGGCCGCCACACATCAAATGCACGCGCTCAACCTGACGGCCAACACGGGAACCGGTTGGCCGATGGCCTCCTCCAACGGCGACAACAAACCCGGGCCCGTCGTCAACACTTACCATCAGATGGAAGAAGCGGACGAACAAGAGCAACCGATGGTGTGCATGATCTGCGACGATCGGGCCACGGGCCTTCATTACGGCATTATCACTTGCGAAGGGTAAGTTACCGCGATCGATTTCGTCGACGCGATGGGAGGGCGCTATAGATTTTTTTCGGGATAAGTGTTTCGATTTTTATTGGAAAAAACTCTCGGAACAAAAGACCTCTCTCCTCCCCCACTTATAACCTACCAAAGGTGTTTAGGTTAACGCGACGCCGTGTTCGCGTTCGGACCAGTTTGCTACGGCGCGAGTTCCGACGTTAAAAGCACACCGCGGATAACTAATCACCGGCGCCCGGTGAGGAGGGAGAGGCGCGTATAATTTTGAAAATGTCCGACGCGGAATTTTTTATTACGTAACGAAACGTCCGTACGCTGTTTGAATTGTTCGTGGCGATTTCAACGTTCGAAAATTGTCCCGTTCGAACGTTCCGCGGTTCCCGAAATATGGTAATACGCCGCCGGAAATGACTTCGCGTGGCCGCTTTCATGACGGGGGGGGGGAAGACGCGTGCGCGCCCGACGGTATATGACGGCCCGTCGCCGCCGTAACTGTAAAACGCCTAACGGTTCGCGCCGTGTTCGTCAAGGACGTCCGGTTTTTCGCGCATTTTTCTATTCGCGAGGTCACGGATGAGACGTGTTACAGTAACGGGTACGTGTACCGTTGGTGGTTCTCCATCACACGGCCGCGTTCTATAGTGGGAAGAGGTGAGAGTGTGGGATGGGGGGAACGAGAGGACAAAGTGATCGGGAACGAAACTGCGTGCGCGCGGTTTCTTCGTTAACGGACGAACGTTTACGCTATGTCGTTTTGTGTTTTTCGTTGCCCCCCGTACACCAGATGCAAAGGATTCTTCAAACGTACCGTCCAAAATCGAAGGATATACACGTGTATAGCGGAAGGCACTTGCGAAATAACGAAAGCTCAAAGGAACAGGTGCCAGTATTGCCGGTTCAAGAAATGCATCGGACAAGGGATGGTGTTGCAAGGTAAGTACGACGTTGCTCGTGGTCGGTCGTAGACTCGGAAATATCGGAATTACGGGCCGGGTCGCGGTTTTTTTCCGATAATCTATATCGGTGTCGTCGTTTTTGTTTAGCCGTTCGAGAGGACAGGATGCCCGGCGGCAGGAATTCCGGCGCCGTTTACAACTTGTACAAGGTACACCGCGCGCGTTACGTTTGGTTTGGTATTCTCTTCTTATCGTTTTGCGTTTACCGACGCAGGTAAAGTACAAGAAGAAGAGACCGCCGAAAAACGGGCAAGTGAAAATTGACAAGTCCGTTCCGTGCACCACGGCCAGTACGATGACCACGATGAAAACGGAGAGCCAGGACGGTAGTAACGCCTCGTCCATATCGACGCTGGTCAACGGGACGATATTAAAGACTGCACTGACGAATCCTAGCGAGGTAACGCCGTCGCGGTTCCGTCCGGTCGCGTTCGGCAAACGATGTTTGACGTCTGTCCCTCCCCCCGCCCGCCCGACGCGTTGTTTTCAGGTGATTTATCTCAGACAAAGACTAGACAACGCCGTGAGTTCGTCGAGGGACCGTACGTTTTCGATCGAGGCCACGGTGAACATGATCAAGAACCTCGTGGATTGCGACGAGTTCCAGGACATCGCCACGCTGAGGGTAAGCGGCGGCCGATTCGATAATATAAATAGAGCCCCCTCACCACACTAAACCCGCGGTCCGTGTACGGTATATTTATTGTCGTCGTGTTTCCGTCGCAGAACATGGAGGACTTGCTCGAACACAATTCCGACCTGTCGGCCAAACTCATGCAGATTGGCGACTCGATCGTGTACAAACTGGTACAATGGACCAAGCGTCTACCGTTTTACCTCGAACTCCCGGTCGAAGTGAGTGAACTTTCTTCCCCCCCCACACACACATACACACGCGCGCACGCACACTTTATCCATCCCCCGTGCGTGTACACACCGTATACCTGACGAACGCGACGTTTACAGGTGCACACCAGGCTTTTGACACACAAATGGCACGAACTGCTCGTGTTGACCACCTCGGCGTACCAAGCGATACACGGGCCGCAAAAAATATGGAACTCCACCGCCAACGTGAACAACGGCGACCGCGCCGACGATTCCGAGTTCAACCAAGAGGTACAGTAGTCGCTTTCTATAACGACAATTTCGTCGTCGAGCTTAGCGTATTCCGGTGTCGTTGACCGTTTTCGTTTGTCCCACTCCCCCCCCACCCACAGGTGTCCCATAACCTATGCATACTGCAAAATTGCCTGTCGTCCATGATGGGCAAACCGATCACGATGGACCAGCTCCGGCAAGACGTCGGCGTGATGGTGGAGAAAATCACGCACGTCACGCTCATGTTCAGGCGCGTAAAGCTGCGGATGGAGGAATACGTGTGCCTGAAAGTCATCATCATGCTGACGCAAAGTACGTAAAATACAGCGGCGGTGTTTCGGCGTCGGTGCTCATTACGCGCGTGCGCGCGCTCGTTTCCGCAGATAACGGCGGCACCACCAACGAACTGGAAACCATCCAAGAACGGTACACGTCTTGTTTGAAAACGTACGTGGAGCACACGTTTCCCATGCAACCCAACAGGCTGCAGGATCTCCTTCACCGACTGCCAGAGGTACGAATGTTCTCCCCTCCCCCCCCGGGACTACAACACTCGCCAGGTCGTTGACGGTTTCCGTTGTGTGTTCCGCAGATTCAATCGGCCGCCTCGCTGTTGCTCGAGTCGAAAATGTTTTACGTGCCGTTCCTTTTGAACTCCACGATCCGAAGTTAGTGTAGTGCGCACCGCCGGAGGAGGACACAGTTACCAAAAAAAAAGACCAACTACGTACGGTAAACATCGTACGGGTTCGGCAAACGAAAAGAAGAAGGACACGACGGCAACGCGAACTCGGCTCGTCGTAAACCGCGCGTTATAATAATAATAATAATAATAATAATAATTAGCGCGTTGTTTCGTAGGTAATTAATAATAATAATTATACGTTGTTGATTGTTACGCGACCGAGTGGGGCGTGGGTAGGTGGGGGAGATTTTCGTGTTAAGAATTTTTGGTTTATTTTATTTTCGACGAGCGTACGTCCGTGACGTACAGTAAGTAATTCCCTCCCTCCACCACAACCCCGTATTAAACGGGAGCTATTTTTCAAAATCGAATCGGGTGCCGACAACGTGTGTTGTCCCGGACGTTTTCGTACGGCGCGTGTTAGTATAATAATAATAATAATAATTCGACGTCGTCTACGAAAACGTAATAACCTCCCCCACCCCCGAACCCCGCCCGGGCGCGAGAAAGTTAAAATCGGATTATAATACGTAAGTAAATAAAGTAAGTACGGGTTACCTTCCTTAGTTAGACGTAATCGTAAAATTGTCGGACGTACGCGTCAATGGAGTAGTACATCGGAGAAATCGTTACGAACGCGTTTTTTTTTTATTAGATAGGGCCGGTGTGTCTCTTTCCTTATTTTTCTCTCTCTACAAATATATATATATATACCACCCGTCGTTTTCGTCGTGTGTGTCGTCCGCCTATTTCTCCATCGTTTCGTTCTTTATTCTCCATCGTTTCGTTCTCTATTCTCCTCGTTTCAATCTCTATTCTCCTCGTTTCATTCGCGTAATATAAATACACACACACGATTATTCGAGATCGCGAAATTATTTCGGTATTTCCGACGACTTTGTGATTTCTTATCCATATATTATTATTCTAATTATTATTATTATTATTATTATTGTTACGATTATTATTATATAGCGAAAAAATATAAATAGATCTTTAACGTTTTACATGTTCGTTGGTCGCGCAATGTATAAATTACTTTCGTACGTTATTTTTAAACAAAAACAAAAGAATACGCGAATACTTAATATTTTTAATCGACACACTGCCAGTATAAATAACAATTTCGCATTATACTACTTTTATATTTTCATAAAAAAAAAAAATACGAAAAAAAAGAGGACACACGAAAATTATTATATTTTTATACGTTTTCGTTCGGTGAAAACAAACAAACGAAAAACCAATAAAATCTAACATTAACGTTTAACGGCACAGTGGACGCGAAATTTCTCGAAACGTGAACGACGAAAATGATTCGGTTCTGTTCGCGGTTTTTGCCCTTCCCCTTAACCCCCACTCCCCCGAAACTACTCCGATCGAAATACGTTTACCGCTTTCGCGATTTTCTTATTCGAAATTCCCCCGACGATCCGGTGGGGGGGGTGTTATGATGGCCCGTTTCGGCAATTTTCCCAATTTTCGGGTCACACCGCGCGTCGTTTGTTTGACAGTAATATATATAATAAATTTCATCCGGACTCCCCCCTTCCCTGCACGATTGCGAGAAGACCATTTTGTTAAGTACCACGCGAAACATGTTTAGTTTTTAAAGAAATAAAAAAATCACGCAAAAAACTAGAGTAGATAGTCAAACGTCGAAGTTACCAATATATTAAATATTAAAACAAAAGCGACTCCTAACAAATGAAAAAAAAGATATATATATATATATATATATATTATAGAAAAAGATAGACGGCGTATAATGAAAAATTAGCCACGAGAAATAATAATGTTGCAAATCGTTACACATTTATATTGCAAACATGTTCCTTTAGTTTAACTGGTAAGAAATTATTGTAAATTATGTTTTTATATTTTAATTATTTTTTTTCGTAATAGAAGTAATTAATTGGGAATAGGTATTATCTTGTTTAACCTTTTTTTTTTCGTTAAATCGTAACCTTATCCTCGATCGTTAAATTGTGTTCCAACATTTACTAACGTTGTACTTGAAAACTCGATTTTGTAAAATGTTTATTATTTGTACCGTAAGGAAATTATTTATAATACTATATATTGTGAACACTGACTGTTTTATCCAAAAATCGGTGCCTTTGCGCTTGTTTTTTTTTTTTTTAAATTACAACAGAATCTGTCGTTTTAACGGAAATTATGATGTTTGATAGAAATGTAGGCTATGACGAATAATTATCGATAATAATAATAACAATCGTAATAACTACGGTGATTAATAATAATAGAAAAACCGATCGATCGAAGCAATAAAAAGTAAAAGGGAAAAAAAATGTTTAACCGAATCAAAAGACTTGTTTTACTATTAAATAATCGATTTTTCAATTTTATACGGACGCTAGTGTGTATTTTAATCGTTTCGTTTTGTACGTATTATATCGAATTCTATTAAATTTCGGCCAAACGTTTCCGATTTCTTTTATTTGTTCGTTTTCGTCGCGAACGCCGTTACAATAAAGCGATGCGGAACGTTTAAAAATGTTTTTATTTTGGAATCTGAGTTTCGTTTTCGCAAATTTTTTTTTGGGGGGGGGTGAAAGAAGAGGCGGCATTTTTTTAAAATTTCCGTTAATTTCATTAATTATCGGACGATTAGTTTTACCGGTTAAAAAATACGTCGTATTTTTCCTTTCGTCGGCGTGATTAATTTATATATTTTCTCACCACACTATTTTTCGTATTTATAAATCCGGTACGTTTTTTTTTTTATTAAATATTCGAATAACGTTCCGTATTACTTTGTCGTAACCGCGCGATAAACATATGTAAATAATACGACGGACGTTTGTTTTTATAGATTACGTATAAATTCGCACGATTCATAAAAGACAATTTTGTACGTTTCTTATCGTTACATTTTTTTTTTGATTTTTTTAATAGAAAACGTTTAATCGAAAACGACAACGCGATTGTGATAACTTCGAACGTGAAACGAGCTCAATTTGTTTCGGTTTGTTTTTCAATTTTCGTTGAAATTCTCGAGAAAAACCAATAAAACACGTTCGCTTTATATTCGCCCCGAACAGCGTATAATACAATATATACCGGCGTATTATATAAAGTTTTCGTCGTTTTTTTCATTTGTTTTTCAATAGCCTACATGACTTAAAACAATACGTTAGGAAATTATTTATATTTTGTATATAAATCGATATTTTAATTATATTACAATATTATTATTATTTTTTTTTGTAAATAAAAACGTTCAGTCAGTATTTGTACAAAATCTATAGACATTCACTTTACCTACTACTACTACTACTACTACTACTACTACTAGTAATATTTTGATACGATTCGAGTAAACGATTATATTTAGCTAGGGTACGTTAAATTAATCGATTTATTAAACGCGCCGATTAAGTTTGGAGAAAAACGTTATTTTACGTTGTTTTTTTTTTTTGTTCTTTTTAAATGTCGATACTAGTGTAATACCGCATTTTGTTTGTTTGTTTTTATTTTAATTTTGTTTTTAATATTATTATTATTAGCCTATTTAAAATTAACGATTTCGAAAAAGTAAACCGTAAAAGCGTTATTTTTTTTTTCGTTTTTTCGTCCGCGTAACGAAAAACTGTCGGTATCTCGCGTACATCCGCGCGTTTTAGAAAACTGGACACAGGTTAACACCGAGGTCTCTGTCGTCCCAAACGTATCCGACCCGCGTTTTTGTTATTATTGTTTTTGATTACGAAGGATATTGTGTACCATGCGGCGAATACGCTCCAAGACGGCCGACGGAGAATTTTACGTTCTGAAAAGATCGCGCGAAAAAAACGGCCACGTTTTTGGGCGAAGGGTGACTGGCTTGTTCACCATCACGATAACGCGCGACACTTTCCGACAAAACACAAAATCGCTCAACTACGCTAGCCTTCGAACAGTCCTGACGTACGTAGGCTCCCTGTGACTTTTGGCTGTTCCCGAAATTGAAAATTCCGCTCAAAAGGCGTCAAAATTCGACGATACGAACCAAAAACAAAAAAAAAAAAAACGCGACGAGCGCGCTATGAAGGCCTATTTCGAAAACTGACTTGCAGAACGGTTTCGGGAGGTGGGAAAACACCGATAATAACACGAATAAGGCCAGCGCGGAAAAACGAAGATGGGTCTGATACTTTTGGGACACGAAGAAAAAAGTAACGACCGTCGTTCTCTCTCTTCCGGCGTTATTCGCGCGCGTCTTTAATTTTAGGCGCCCGGGGACGTACCCGAAAGTACGGAAAGGGATCGTCGTCGTCGCCAGGTTATTCACGAACGAACGGTATAAATCGCCCGGATTCGACAAAAACTGTACGTCGTCAACGGATCGCTTTTATCGCGAGATAAAAACGTTTCACCGTCCACCGCCGTCTTCTAAATAAACGCGTGTAAACGACACGAGGGAAACGACGATCGACATTTTAATCGTTTCCCCGTCTGCCTACTCGGAATATTGCGTAGACGGCAAAAACCGAGTCGGTTTCGTTTTTATCGTTCGCTATTTAAAAAACGACCGATCGTATCCCCAAACGGTTCCTCAATACACCGTGCGCCCGAGTTCCGAACTATTACATTCTCGACCGGTACCTATCCTACGTATACGATCTCTTGACCGTTCCACCGCGTAACGGTGGTTACGAAACGGTCGAATTAGCGCGCCTCGGGACGATTTCAATAACGCGGTGGCCGTGGGGGGGTTTCGTGTCAACGTTCTTCGATGGCATTGAGCGCGAATAAAAGTCGACGGCTTTCGCCCGTATTCGATAAACGTAATATAATAGCGCCGCGCCGTATTTACCGTTGGCCACCGGCAGCGGCGTACTTAGACCTTAATTTCGGGGGGAGGGTGTTAATTTTTAAATAAATCGGACGACACTAACGAAACGTTATAAACTTTAATAGATTGTTCGGTTTTAACGGACACGTTATACCGCGACGTGTATTGAAGTTTAAAAATATTATCTAGTTTTTCGTTATTATCGACTACGAATACACGTCTCGTAAGAAATTAACGTTTCTTAATAAATTTCGGTGTGGGGGTTTTAGTAACCCCCTCCCCCCCGTTTGGTGGCGCTACGTTTCGAATCGTAACACGGCGGATCGTCCGTACAATATTCGGCACACGCGCGCGATACGTTACCGACCGACGTACATTCCTCGTATTCTTACCGGGGGAGGGGGGGACGACCAAGTACGCCGTAAAGGGCGATATTTTCACGTCGTCCGTACCTAAACGTAGGATAGGTACACACAACGAAAGCGAATCGAACGATTATATACGAACGCCGTACGCGAACTACAGTCGGCAATCGGACGTTCGCCGACAAATAAATAGTATTCGTGGTACTTACGTGAGTCACTCGGCCGTTCCGTCGACAATTTTGGAACGCGAACGTCCCGAAAAAAATTCCCCGGATCGTTTACGAATTAGTAGTGTTTAATACCGGGACGTCCGCGCGGAAAAATTACTCCGGCCCGCGCAATAACGCGAGATACCCCGCGCCGCGTTCCCGGTAAACCGGACGTGAGCGTGCGGTATAAACCGCGGTAACGGTAGTACATGACGGTTTCGTAGACGGTTACTGATAACGATTGGTCGCGAACGTTCGTGGTCCAAGTAGGTGTATATAGTAGCTGTTACGGTTTGTCGCGCCTAGTTGTTACGTACTATCACGACGACGTTGCGCGTTTCACTGTTCGTCGAGCGTTTTTCGATCCGTTTCCGTCGGCAGATTTTCCGTGCGCGTAGGCCGATTTTCGAAAATCGCGTAGCCGCCACGAACGACGACGACGAGGAATGACATAATGCTTGGCCAAGACAACCAGGTAAGTGGCGCGTGCCGTTCGTTAGCGATGTTTGTTTTTGACATTACGTGTTGTTTTTGTTAATGCCGCGACGTGCCAAATAGGCCTAGGATTTATGCCCAGTCCCGGCGTTGTAAGGTAAGGTAAATAATAACGAAGAGCACTCCGTATTACGGCTGTAATATTGCAAAGCTTATGACGCGTGTACACGTAGCACTGTATTGTAATAATAATACGTTGTACCAAAAAAAAAAAAAAAAATGGTGTCGGGACGGTGTTGACGATACCTTTGGTCCGTTCGAGCGTTTCGTTTAAATTCGTCGTTCAAGTTTAATACGAACACGCTCGCGCGTTAATATACGACGTTTACGTCGAACCGGGTACGCCGGTAATATAATAATGTACCTACTCGTTCACGCGTACGTTTTTACTACGTTAACCTACGACGTTAAGTTATTAGAAATTGTTTGTCGTCGGTTTCGTAATTTATTTACGATATTTTCGTTTTTAGTCCGATCGCGGCATGTAAGTTTTTAAATCGATTTTTCGAACAATTTTTGATAATTCGCGTTTGTATATATATATATATATATATATATATATATACGTATGATTAATTACTAGAAACAACATGGTGTGACTAAATTTGAAATATTAATTCTTTGAACACCCTTCTTTTAAGCGTACGTTTTTCATTAATAATTTCTAATAAGTCGTAAACCGATTTTATTTTTGTAATATATATATATATATCGACTATATTTTATCGCGCTTAAAACTGAAGCGTATGCGGTGTGTAATTGTTATTTTATTTATTCGTTGCAGCCGAACCTTTCGAAAGGATCAGAATCACTAAACAATTCGTTTCAAGAAAATACGGTTATAAAAAATGGTTAACATTTTTATATATATATACGAACGTTTTAAATTAAATTTGTTATATTGTCGATAAAATAATTTCAGACGTTGCGGACAACATTTACAATAGCCAAGACGAATATTTAGGCGACGTGTCACTAAGTGGTTTTAACGTTTCTCAACTTGCAAACAAATTGGAACGTTTGGCTTTAGCTACTCCACAAACGACAAAGGTCCGACCTGATAGTACAGTGATTGAAGAAGACTTCGATTATAAAGAACGTCCAGATTCAGCCGATTCAGATAGCGGTAGACCTATAACGTCGAATGACAGTTCTATTTACAGGTCATTTGTCACAGATTCCGTTGAAAATCAACAGTTGGACAGTTTAGATTTGTCCTCGACTATATGTCACAGCGACGTTAATGAGTCTAGTGGTAATATCGAAAATATACACGAAAATTTGGCGTCGGTAAATTTAGATCTGGTTGGCTCCGATTTTGAAGATTCTTCGCACAACTTAGTCGCGCATTCTTTTACAAACAAATCATTTTCGGGAGAAACGCTATTTGATAAATCGAATTATTCCAATACAGACCTGAATAATTCAAAATCGAAACAAAATATTTCGCTAATGGATGATGGTAGCATAGGATCAGAAACAAAATTCCAGGTATCATTTTCATAATTAGAAGGAATGTGTTATAATAATCAATAGTATCTAGGGTAATAAATAAATATAGGCATTTCTATATATTTTTTAATTATTCGAAAATAAAATATAAAACGTTATCGTATTTAATATATTCGACGAAATCTATTTAATTTACTTTTATTCGGTTCGTATGTATATATGAGAAATTTTTAAAATATTAGTAAAAAAAGACAGAAATAAACGTAATTAATATGCGAACGCTATCTAGTTAACCTATTATCGCATTTTAAAATTATTCTATTCTTATTTCCAGTCGAACATTTATGATAGCGAAAACAAAAATTCTAGTGAAGCAGGACCTGTGATTGCTGAAGGTAAATAAATTTAACGATATATTTTAATAGAGAAAAGGTATTTTTTTGGTAAATCGTTTAATGTTCTTTTGTTCTTTATTTTACCTTTCAATAGTACAAAACCGTGTAACGACTAAAAAATGTGCCGTTTGGTATTTCGTTATTATTTAATCCAATTTTAATTATACTATAAAATTATTTTATGCAGAAACCCAATTTTGAACAACCCTATTTGTGGTGTAGCTCTAGTCATATTTAAAAAAATTAATATTCTCGTAGAAATATTGATGCCTTTATTTGTATTAGTGAAAATATTTTTTTTTATAAAATTAATATATTTTTCGTTTTAAATAATTGCACGTCCTACGTATAACGGTCCATTAAAAATTTGTTCCTTAATATTCTTAATACTTTTTTGTAAAACGGCGTCCTTTTACATTATTGATACGACGTTTATTGGTAGGTTTCACTTCAGCTGCTGGATATAATTTTGAAAACTTAGAAGCTCTTGAATCAGTGAGATCGTTAAATGATGAAGAATTTCGAAGGTTAACTATTGCTAGAAAATCTTTATACGTAGCGTTTGATCCAATTGTGAATAAAGCTAATCAGGAATGTAATTCTCGGTAAGTAAACATATATTAATATTGTTCATTACGACTAAAGTATTATTTTTAATATATATTTGCGAAAACGGTAATTAAAACGAGTTTTAAATTTTATAACTTATAATAAATAATGATAACTCGAGTTATTGAGATTCAACTATTTTCATGTCGAATATATTTCTTAGCGAGTATAATTTATTAATTAAATATTACGTTGTTCTTACCGTGTAGAAAAGAGGCATTAGACAATTCACAAGTTATGGAAAAATCAGTATCGGCTAGTTCTCCACAGTCTAGTGGTTCCAACAAATCTCTGAACGTACGTACACCGAACTAATGTATTCTTTTTTTAGTTTGATAACAATATGAAATAACAAGTAATCGTTTGAATTTTTTTTTTCAGATTTCGGATAGTAAAATTAATAATCAATCTATTACCAAAGACGAAAAACTTATAAATACCCCCCCTAATAAGATGAATGACAGAGATAAATGTTTCCAAGTACGTAATTGTTTTTGATATATAAGATTACTTCGGTTTTTTTATATATCGTAACATTGTTATCTTATTTATAGCAGCCAATATATATGTATATATATATATAATTGATCTGCAATTAGGGCGTGTCTTAGATATATTTATTACATCCCATAACTTGCGCTTCGACAATAAGTAACGCTATTTTCGTAATTTATTTTTTGTTCAAAGGATAAAATAGAAAAATTAGAATGCGAAATTAAGAACCTTAGAAATGAAAGTATAGCCGACAAAGAAAAAATTAAAAACTTGGCCAACTCTTTGATATCGATGACGAAAAGCAAAGATCAACTAAGGTGAGTGTGTATATATATATACACATTCCTATTGACCTACATAAATTTAATTCTTTTAATTTTTTATTAGTACCGTCATTCGCGAATATGAAAAAACCATTTCTGATATGGTGGCCAAAAAGGAAAATATACATAAGGAATATGAAGCGCGAAATGCACATATCGAAGAAGAACGAGCAAAAATGGAACGCCACCTACAAAATTCAGAAATGGCGTTTAATGATGTTCACGAGTAAGATTTGTTTGAACTATTATTATACCAATGTAACGCTGGTTGTTAATACAAATTAATAACCATTTGTGAGTGGTTATGTTCAAGTAGAACTTATATGTACCTGATACGTTACGTATTTTGTCCTTAGAAAATATAACTCATCGAAACAAGTAATTGAAGCAATGAAGGAAAACGAAAACAAGTATAAAAATTGTATTAAAGAATTTGAAGAATCTCTGAAAAAATACGAGGATAAATACATGAGGTTGAAAATGCACGCCACCGAACAAATGAATAAGTAATTATGTTTTATGTAGATCGTTATAAATTATTTTATTGTCGAAAATGTTCATACAGAGCTACCGAAGAAATAAACGATAAAGAAAGGTCGTTTGAAGCAGAAACGTCGAAAATGAGAATAATGAACAAGCGGCTGGAAGTAAAAGTTAGATCGCTGCAGGAGTCGTTGGATAGGAAAGATGTGGAAAATGCCGAACTAACTAACCTTTGTGATGAACTTATAGGAAAATTGGATAGAAAATAGAATACAAGACAACAAACTATGTTTCTTAGATCTAAATATCTTAATAATAATAATACGTGAACTATAAATACTATTTAAATTTTATTTTCCCGGTTCGTTTTTTGTCAATCGAGGCGGTAAAAATATATATATATATGTAGGTTTATACCAAAAATTATGTATAAATACTTATACAAGCAAAATGTAAATCTAACGTTGAATTATTTTAATTGATTTTTATTTTGTACGTCTCGTTAAGCATAATTTTCTGGTATATTATTTATTTTTTATTAAAATTTCCGATAAGCTTTATGTTTGTTGTTTATATTCGTTGATTTGTGGAGGATTTTCGATATCGTCATTATTCGACGAGTATTTATATCGGTTTCCTTTAAAATTGTGTACATATAATCGTCAAGGTCGTAGGTTACTAGTTATTAGCTTCATTGAAATTCGGCGAATTTGAGTTTTTAAATTCTTCCCGTAATTGTATTTAAAAATATTTTTTTATTTAAAAAAACGACGTTTGTCGTTTATACTTCAGTTAAATATCACAAATAAGCGTTGAATCGAAATAATACGAAAAAAATAAACTAATTTTTTTCTCATAAAAATATCCCTACTTCTAAAATTGTAATTTTAAAATACGCGTTTCTTTTATAGACGCTGCGATTTCTTTTACACTAACTCAAACCGCGTATGTTAAGGTCACTAAATATTCCAAATTATATCGGTTATTATTATTTCAATTTTATTGTATTATGTATTTTTTTTTATTTAATCGCTCATTAATTTCGACGAGCGTTGTTTAACTTTTACTAATATCGAATTTTTGTTTACATTTTTTTATTATAAACCTTCACATTTTAACCCTTAATATGTTACGTAATATATTTTATTTTGGAAAAAATGGAACTATCCTAATATTTTTTTTTTGTAAATTAATATAGTATGTACTAAACGCACATAACTAATGTAATAGTTTTATTTTTTTAACGTTGTATTATATATTTATGTGTAACGATAGTTTTTTTTAAAATAAATAATACAAATTGAATAACGGTTTTACAAAACTATGTTAAACGTTGGCCATAATGATGTATGTATCGAGCACAATAAACAGGTAAATATTTCGATCGTTATCGTAATTGTACGTTTATTCGTCCGTTACATACCGCGTTGTTTTTGTAATCGTATATAATAGAACGTATTCGACGGTTATTATTTCAAAAATCACCCTGGGATGTTGGTTCGAATGTGGTATCTTTTGAACAGATTACTACGATTGTAAATAGTGGACGTATAAAAAAAATGTTTAGAGAATAAAAATTACGAACGTTTCTGAAACGCGATATTCGATAGGAACGTAATTGAGACGTCCGTGAATTTGTATCCAAAAAAACTAATCGCGTCGTCTTTCACGAAATGTCCGACCGATTATATATTGCACAAAACGAAATCTTACGTATTTCCGAATATGTATTTGGTTATCGACTAACGGATGGTCGTGCACGTACTAGACGAGTATGTGGCGGCAATTCGTTAAAGGAAAACGCGTTCGGGCAGTGAATACGGAACGGTACGCCTACGCGGATCTCGCGGCTTCTAGAAACTGCCGACCGAACGATCCGTTATGAAGCGTCGACCAGGAAGAAGATCGGTACGGGTTACCATTCGGTTTGGTTTTCGAAAACGCGCCGTTCGCTGTGGAGGAACGTAACGACCGTTATATAATCTCCGTTCGGCGCGTTTGATAAGGACGAATCGCGCCGTTATCAATACGCGGAACGACCGAAAGTTTAATTTTCGTAATTATTTACCGTGTGCGTGTGGTATACGAGTCTGGACGGCGTGTGCGTGACGAAACGGTGTTCCCCTCCTCCCCCCCGGGTGGAAATTGAACGCGATCGACGACGACGCGGGGGAAATGAAGAAACGCGTTATAAACGTTTTCAACGAATGCGTGAAAGCGGTGCTGCCCAGGAACGTCGTCCGGAACGCGTTGACGTTCCACTCGGGAACGTTACGGGTGCGCGGCGCGGAATTCCGCGTCCCGGACAACGGTAACGTGTACGTGGTGGGCTTCGGTAAAGCGGCGTTGGGCATGGCGCTGGAAGTGGAGGAACTGTTGGATGGCGGTGGTACCACCGTGAAGGAGGCGGTGGTGAGCGTTCCGATTGGCTGTGCTCGACCGGCGGCGATGTCCTCCGGACGGTGTCGGAAAGTGCGCGCGCTAGAGTCGGCCGAAAACAACACGCCGGACGAACGGACGGTGGCGAACACGGAACGCATCAGACGTACGGTAAACGGTTTGGCGGTCGACGACACGCTGATCGTGTTGGTGTCGGGCGGCGGTTCGGCGCTGTTGTGTTCGCCGACGGTGCCGCTCCGGGACAAAATCGCCGCCACCAAGTTGCTGTCGTCCAGCGGCGCGTCCATCGACCAGTTGAACGTCGTGAGGAAGGCGCTGTCGAACGTGAAGGGCGGCAAACTGATCGGCTCGGTGCCGCCGTCGACGACGATCATTTCGCTGATACTGTCGGACGTCGTCGACGACCCGTTGGCCGCGATTGCCAGCGGACCGACGGTACCGGACGACGACGACCCGGTCGATTTGCCGGCGGCCATCGTGGATCGGTACGATTTACGGGACCGGATGCCGGTGTCTGTCTTGAACGCGCTCGGGAACCGCGGTCGTTATAAATCGCGCGGCGGCGGGACGGCGCACAATTACGTGATCGGTAACAATACGATCGCTTTGCGGGCGGGCGCAGCCCGAGCGGCCTTCGATTACGCGACCGTCGTGTTGTCGTCCCGGATCCGCGGCGACGTCACGTTGGTCGCGGACTTTTACGCTCGGCTCGCGGCGTTCGTACGCGCCGTATACGACGCGGACCCGACGACGACCGTACACGACGAACAGCTGACGGCCATTGGTCGGCTCGTCGACGACCGTCTGGATATCGGTCCCGTGGCGGCCCGGACAGTGGAGGCGGCGTCGACGGGACGGGGCGTGTGTGTGCTGGCCGGCGGCGAGCCGACGGTACGGGTCCTCGGACCCGGCGTCGGTGGCCGGAACCAAGAGCTCGCGTTGCGCACGGCCATCCGCATGCACGAACAACGGCCGTACAACGACCGGCGGCTGTGCGACGTGACGTTCTTCAGCGGCGGCACGGACGGAGTCGACGGGCCGACGGATGCGTGCGGCGCGTTCGGTTACCCGGGATTGGTGACCGAGGCCCGGGCCCGGGGCCTGGAACCGGCCCGATTCGTCGACCGCAACGACAGTCACGGGTTCTATTCGGCGTTCGACGGTGGCCGGGAACTGTTCAAGGTCGGCCATACGGGCACCAACGTGATGGACGTGCACGTGTTGGTCGTCGAACCGAAACGCGACGTTACCGAATAATAATAATTGTAGACAAATTGAACCAATAAACGTACGGAATGCGGGACTTACGTCGTAGTTGTTTTTGTATCACCTCTTCACGTGGAAGGGAATTTTTGAAATTCCGCGGGTGGAAAATAAAACCTCGTCTACTGTTATCGGTTAACGCGATAAGAGGTTATCAATATTTCGGCGCTGACGGTGACCCACGCGTAGTCGTGCCGGTTTTGAGTATAATAATTTGGTGTCGGACGACCACGACAGTTTTCTCTTCATAAGTCCGTCACGATCCTTTCACATGGCCGAAGCGAACGGAAACCAAAAGTCGTCCGATAATTACGATGGATGGGGGTTCGATTTATTTCCCGAGAGGAGAGGTACGTTCAAACCATCCATAAAGAACATCTTATTTCGTGGACAGGGCAACGAAAATTTGCAGAGAATTAAATGCGAACGGAAAGTCAATGAATGTATAAACAAAAGTGAGTTTAGTCGCGCCTGACGTCATTCCCGCCCCTTTAATCGCCATTCTGTGTCGAACAGGTCTTCTGGTTCGGATCATGATGAGCGCGTTGAAGAGGTCTGGTTGGTAAGTTCAATTTTTTTTTGTTTTCGCGTTTTATCTTCCACTATTTTTTACAAGTCTTTTCGAACTTTTACTCGCACGTGTAATTGACGAGTAGTGGAGGTCATCTACGTACCAAAATTCTTGTAGCAGATTTATGAATCTTGTCGTCAATTGGCCTAACTCGTGTGAAATGTTTCCGATCATAATGCCTAAACGTCAATACCGTTACATAAAACGAACTGACGAAATTTAAAAAAAAAATAATTGATCGTTAATTATGTCAAATTCAAATTATTATAACGTTTCGTAATTGTCCCATTTTAATTGGGTTTACACGAATTACGAGGGATTATGAAACGCCTTCGGCCATAATGATAATAATAATGGTTACATGTATGCGTAATACCAACTATGAACCGATAACGTTTAATTATTTTTGCGTTTTCAGCGAAATCAGTCCGTCACGTCATATCGCGTGTGAGATTTGTGACACCAGTGTCCATGGTGGTTATGATCCGATCATGAATCAAGTACGGTATATTATCAATTTTGTTTTTTTTTTTTTATTTGATATCGAGGATAGGAACGTTCAATACATTCGTGTATTCCCATTAGGTCGTTATATGCCAAAACACAGCTACGTTAAAGGGTACCATACAAGGAGTACTAACGCACGAGTTCGTGCACATGTTCGATTATTGTACGCGTAAGTTGGACTTTCGCAACATAGAGCATTTAGCGTGTACAGAAATAAGAGCGGCGAATTTAACTCATTGCGGACTTGTGTCTTCGATGCTTGAAGGCCATTCATCCATGTTTAATTTAAAGAAAAAACACCAAGTAAGTATTTGTAATGGCTGTGTGCAATGTTAATAATGTATTCGTATGATTATCTCGAATGTTTGGTAATCCGACCTTTGTATAAAGTATTTCATTTATGCACTTATATCGAGTAACAATATTATATTGTGTATAAGTACGTTGTTAGAAGTTTTACGGGTCTAACATGTTTGCCGGTTTAAACCGCCTGGGTATGTGTAGACTATTGACTTTGTAGCATTAATTGCCTGTAATACTTTTGCAACCATCGGCGTTCTATACTATTCAATAGTATTTCCTATTTTGTAGTTGTAAGTGTCACGAAAATTTTGAAATAAAAAATATCCATAAATTACGTTCGCAAATTGGTCAGATTATTTGTGTTTTTTAAACAATGCGTTTATTCAATATGTTTTTGTTTTATTTCTACACAGGATTGCGTAAAACACAAAGCGATTATTTCGGTATTGGCTGTTAGAGACGTTACATACGAACAAGCAAAAGAAGCGGTCGAGAAGGTGTTTGATCGGTGTTATGCAGATTTAGAACCCATCGGAAGAAGGCTGAAGGGGAAAATGACTGATTTTGAACTTGCGTACGCTGAAGCCTATTTGATGGGCTATGATTAGTTATAGTTATTAAGTAATCCGTTTATTTTTGTTGGGTAGAAAAAGAATTTTAGATGTACAGATAAAACGAACAATATTTAAAATACAATAAATATCGTAAAAGATATATATTAACTTAAAAACTTTTTTTTTTAATTTCTCCGCTAATAATAATTTATGGGATTCGATTTAATATTGGTAAATATCGAAACGGCGCAAAATGTTAAACACTGTTTGAATGTACCACGTTATTATTTAAGGTAACGTTTATATTTCAGTAGGAAGTTCTACGAATAATATTAGTACGTGACATTTTCGAAAATTACGTATATTATTAATTGAGTGCTTAAACAATTGAAATATTTAAGTAACGGTGTGTGTATGTGTGTAAATAAGAAAACGATGAAGCGAAGTATTTTAACACGAAAAGATAAAGGTTCAAGCGTACGTGGTTTACGTTAATCAAAAAGTGTCTAGAAATAAATGTTTTAAAAAAAAAGAGGAGCAAGTTACCCTGTACGATGTATATTCTATACGCGATGCGTTTGAAAATTATCGACTTAATAATGTACAAAAGAAAATACTCTTTCAATATATATAACGCGATACGAAACTGTTGTATATTTATTGTCGAGTGTATCAGCAGTGGTGACGTGCTCGATATATATTCTTGACCACTTTGTGATAGCGTTTCAAATAATATTGTATATCAGTGCCAGTAAAAAAAGAGAAAATTCGTAAATACTCCGCTTATTATTATTATCGCCTATAATATATACCCCCTTGTATTATTATACCCAAGACTGGACGCTAACAAATTAAACGTTAAAATCGAGTGAACACGTATTCTTCGAAATTGACTACCCGGTAATAAAACGATTATTTTATACGAACTTGTGGAGTTGTTTTGACATTTTACGAATGTATAGACAAATTGTGTATTCAAAGGGCGCGTAATGTTTGGCGTAGGCGTCCGGGTGTTTTTGGTCCGCAATGGTCCGATATGAAACGGAGCACACAAAATATTCTCGACGTTTTGGGGTCCCGAACCCGATTCGACGAGCTTAGGTGAAACGCGAAATCGACCGATTTGTTGTCCGGCCTACGACTATATGGTCACCTCTACATGTTACGGTTTTTCTAGAACACGTACCACCCATCACCTACCGCTGACCGGGTAACGCGACGAAACCGTTTCGACCGCGCGCGTAAACCGCATTCCCCGGACAAACGTCGAGCGGCTACGTTGACCTCAGACGTGGTCGGCCGCCGACGATTTCCGCCTGGACTCGGTGACGTACGATATCCAATAGACGACGGAGAACACGACGAAGCACAACGGGAACAAGGCCAACGACACCTGGTCCATGGTACCTCTTTGCGACCCGCAGTACAGTATCGCGTGTTTGGTGAGCATCCGGAATCGTAATTTCCCGGCGGCGGCTACGGTAACGACCGCCGCCGACAACGACGATGACGATGGCTGCTGCTGTTGTCGGCCGGCTTCCGTGGTTGGCTGCGCGTGCGACCGGAAATACGATCGTCCGGTTAGGCATTTTTCGCTTTTCGGGATTGCGCCGACCCTCCCCGCAGATTAGTTATCGGTGGATTTCGCGTGTGGATGATCGATAGACAACGAGAAAGTAGCGAGAGCGTAACGGAGACGAATGTACCACCGAGCAAAGTGACGAAAGTGGTAACCACCGGTGTCCCGGCCAATGGCTGTCGAAATACGGAATTAGTAGGTTAGGAGCGCGCGATGAAGGGACCGGAGACGCGAGCGGTTAACCGTACACGGCGACAAGACGTCGCCCGCATCCATCGTGTAGTCGGGACAGAAAACGAGAACGATCGGGAAGAGTATTGTTGGTCGAGAATACCTTCGCGTTGCCCATGTGTTTCGTGACGGTGGCCCGAATATCGGGCGGGTACGTAACCGGTAAATTAACGTCGCCCGTTTCCGTCCGGAATTGTTTCCACTCTCCCCGTAATCGGATTTCCGATCGACGGTTCCTATGTATGAACCGTACGTTCTCCGGGGCAATATATTTTCGCGGGCACGCGTCGATGTTCGGAGTCCGATTAACCGAACACTATGGCCGTTTATTAAGTTGTATGACTAGAGGACGACGCGTTTTTGAATTTCGCCGCGAAATTGTATCGATCTCACGCCACGCGATTTATCCCATTCGGTAGGAACGTGAGAGAAACTATTGTCCCGTAAAGGCGCTCGGTAAGTAATACGTAAATCGTCCGAGTAAATAAACGAACGATTCGGCGCAGTTCGAAAAAATTAATATACATATTTACGAGCCCGCCACTAGATGGCGTCGCGTGTCCCGTTTGTACTATCGAAAACATTTTGGGACCCTCCCGATCGTGTCGTTTTAACTTAGTCCGTGCGTGTACGTACGATTTATTTTCCGAAATTTCCAAATTAGGTATCGCCACCGATGTCCGCGTGTAGTGCTAAACGCTAAATGCCATGAAGTTTCGGCCCTAAAACAGTGTTCCGATCGTACCGACGTTTGAGAGTGTATTGTCGAACGAGCGGATAGGGGAATAATACCGATTTCAATTTGTTCGGGCTTAATCGTCCGGAAATTACGGACGTTCGTTCGTCGTCGTGTTTTTTTTTCTAAAAACAATCGTTATAGATAAACGCGTTATCTCGGATAGCAATTATACCCTTCTTCGTCCGGACAGGATAACGGATATCCCTTAGCCGAGTTATCCGTCCGGTCGCGGACGTACTTTTTAAATCGTACGTTGGGGGAGCGGGGCGGCTATTCCGAAACTATTCGCTATCGTTCGAAACGGAATCGAATAAAGAATAAAAAACGCGTTTTCTTACGAATCCGAAAAAATTGTTTTTACGCGCGTTTGCGTTATTGTGCGGAACGACGTCGCGATATCACACGACTATCACGTTTGTTGGCCGTCTTAACCGTCTAACCAATCGGTTTTGGTGCTCGCGTCGCGCTTTCGACGATTCCGTTCCCGAAAAGGAGGGTGGTGTCGTTTCCGCGAAAGCGGCTCGTAAACTTTACGCGGCCGACGGACACTACCGGTGCGTAATAAATACCGGGAAGTCACGAAACGGAACCTAACCGAAAACTTTTGAACGTCGTCTCGACGACGCTTTCCGGGTAGGCGGACGATGTGTACTGTTACTTACGGGTGGCGAGAAGTTCCGTCGTTTGTGGCTATCGATACCTTATCCGGAGTCTTACCGTACCCCGGTCTGGGTATCTCACTTATATCGTCGAGACGTTTGCCCGGTAATATAAATTCGTTTCGGCCGGTGATTCGGAAACAATAAGAACGATTTACGGAAATGAACGTCGAAAAACGAAAAACAGACAGTTGAATATACGAGTGTGCGATGTGAGGTACGTGCGTGGTGATGCGGGTGATCAGGTCGAGTGTAGGTTTAGGACAAAGGTGGCCGACCCCGAAGAGAAGAAGAAGAGTTACTCGACTAGTGTACACGTGCTATCTTGTGTACGCGTCCGAATAAAATCGACCGAAATCGTTCGGCGACGCGATTTTCGCGTCATTTTCGCCCTCAAAACTCGACCCCGGTCGGTATAACCAAAGTGTACTCGCTTGTCCGACGAAGGGATATTGTCTCGGACGTTATAAACAAACGCGTCGAAGAGGAGGGAACAGCGCCCGGGGGAGGGTCGTTTCGGCGTTATTTACATAGTCCGTCGGACCTACCGGATTGACGTCGTCGGAAGCGTGCACTTTGTCGGACCCGAACAACGGCGGCGGCGGTCCGTCGTACGCGGCCGCCGGTCGTCTGGTCGGGCCGTCGTCCAGGTCGCGTTTGTCGTGCCTCCAGTGTTTGTCGTACCGCATGCCGAACAACACGACGAAGTACTCGACCAGCGCCAGAAACACGAACAACGTGCACGATATCAGCCACACTTCGATGCATTTCAGTTCCAGCGCGCTGGGCGAGTTGTTTCTGCGGTCCAATAAACGCGCCGAGGTTTGATGATTGTAATCGTTTGCCGTGCCCGGGACATTTCGTCACCGTTAGCTCGAATTCCCGAGCCTCGGTGGGGTGGTTGGGTCGCTTAGCGAGCGCGAAAACCGAAACGAGGGGGAAAAACCGACGCGGTAACTGGCAAATTCCCGACTTAGTAGCGCGTTTCTACCTTTTTTCATTTTTTCGTTCGATTATGTAGTAGACCCAGTGGTTATGTATATCAGCGGACGTATCCTAACCTAACAAAACACCCGTCGGGCGGTAGGGACGAGGATTGTCTTCTTAACCCCATTTGTGTAGAACGTACAATTCGTTTATTTATCGTGAATCGCAAGGGGGGAACGGACTTCGTTGTATAAGATAGCCCCGTTAACGAATATCGCGTCGATTTTCGTAAAAACGATAAAACGACCCGCTGTTCGGGACCGTACCGTTGTGTCGAGCTTTCCGGACAGTGAGATGGTGTAGCCGGATAGGGTGTGAAAAGAAGGCCGATTGGGTTGGTTTCCGGGCGGTGTAGCAGCCACAGGATCGCGGGGGAACGTGACTAGCCGACCCGATTACCGCGTGCACGTTTCCCCCGACCGTTTTCGGGATTGAGTGTACGAATAATATGATACAATTCGATACACGGGTACACAATCGTATACGGCGACGGGATTGGACGGAAAAACTAACGGCGTCCCTAAGTACGTAACGACGTCACGCGGTGTGTGTGGGGAGATGCGATTTCGAAAGTGACACACGATTACAAGCGGGTTAGGTAGGATACGATCGACAACGACACGTGGTGCACGATTTACGGACTTTTTGCGTTTAAAGAGTATTTTGTAAATGTTTACTTTTTCGACGCGACCAACGGATTTGTGTTGTTCCACTTGTACGCGAAAGCGTCGCGGCGAACGCTAAAAATTCAGATTTCCACATTACAACGGAGGACGTGTAACCTTCTCTCGGCGGTACGTGCGGCACGGACGATTTCGGGGTTGTTTTTTTTTTGTTAACGAGTAACGAGTTTTATAGCGTAAAACTGTGTATTCGAAAACTTTCGAATCGCCAACAATTCGATACATTCGTGAAACGCGCGGCGCGTTCGAGCGGCGAACTACACCGGAAACGCGTACGATTTCGCGAAATCAAAAACGGAAAAAATCGCGAATATTACGTAACGAAGAAGGAGGAGGAGGAGGGGGGAAAGTATGGTATCGCGTGTTTATATTTCGCGAATAAGAAGGTCGTTTTAATCACGATATATATTTAGCCGCGTGTAGAAAAACTGGGTCGATTTAATAATTTGAAATTCATAACTTCGTATCGCCGCCCTATAAAAACGAAATGCGTAATTTTTTTTAAAAAACGGTCGAAATTACCATAATATTCGAGAGAGAGAGAGAGCGTGCGTATTTGTTCATAGCTTGTCGGTTTTACGGAACGAAAACGCGAAGAGATTATTATTCGCGTTTTCAGTACGAAAAACAATCGGCGGGGAGAAGGTGCGAATAATATTCGATTAAACTCTTATTAAATAATTTATCCGGACGTGAACCAATTTTCGTTACATTCGTTTACGTATAAAGGGAGAAAAGGTCGAATTAAAAATATTTAGGATCAATTGGGGGCGGCGGTGTTTTTTTTTTTTACGATTATCGTCGCGAAAACACGCGATCGTAAAACGGGCGTGTTCGACCGAAACGAGAATTCGAAACTTTTTCGGGAGGTACTTGTTGTCGTTGTCGTTTTGCGCGGACGACGTAAAATTAAGGCGGGCGCGTAATATTTTATATACGTCATCGCGAAACGAAACCGGATTACTTTCGAACGAACGCGATTATTTATTAACCCGAATAGGTTACTCGAACGACAACGTTTTCGTATTTTTGACTGCCGTTGTAAAAACGCGCGGCGCGAATGGAGTGCGTACGGTGAGGCGGACACGGTAAATTACGACGACCCAACGTCGGGATAATGGACCGAAGTTCGGCCGCGTTCGCGGTGCAATGGAAGCGCCGAATGTATCGTCACGAACGCGCGCGCGGGTTTACCTTACGGTGTCGAACATGGTGACCAACGACAGGAGGGTCGTGACTAATAAGACCATTCTTCCGGGCACCACTTCGGGCATGACCACGAAACTGCCCCACGACATGACGACGAACAGCGTGCTCGGCAAGTAGCTTTCCAGCAGGTGGCTCCGGAGTTCGCGGCTCAACGTGATCACCAGCCGGGCCGTCGAGTGGTTCCCTTGAGAGGGGGACGCGAACGCGGTCAATGTAAAGCAATCCAAGCGTATATTCGCGTCGAGTTTTCTAAAGCGGCGGAATATCGGCTCGCGGACACGGACGTACGACGAAGCGCGCGCGGTCGATACGAACCGGCCGGTAGACAATTAGGCTATAACAATTTCGCAGGACGAGGACGGTCTCGTGTACGGCGGGCAACCCCTAAGCGAGTTACGTTATTGGACGCACACGCACCGGACGTTAAAACGAATCGATACGTTCGCGACCGTTCAACGGCGTCCGGCCGGGACATTTGCGTTTCGCTCGGCCCCGAAGGTTATCAACGTCGTTGGGGATCGGTTCGAAAATAATTAAGAAAACGCGCGGACACGATCTTATAACGCCGCGTTACGTTTTTTACGATCGCGTATCGGTTCTATCGGACCCGTCGGCTTAATTAAAACGGCCGCGGTTCGCCAATCGCCGGCGGATATTCGAACGCGTCCGCCACTTTGAACGCGTTTCGTATCGTTCGACGCTACGTCGAGTACTTCCGAATTGGGTCGAAATTCGACCGGCGAGATGGTGTACCAACCGACCGGGGGACGTACGGCGCGTTTAGGTCGACGAACGAACTGAAAACCCGAGCCGAGTGGTACCCTCAGAGAACTAAACCGCTCCGAGTACGGAACGGCGGGGGAATTGTCGGACTTCCGCGGAGGCTTCTAAACGGGGACAAGGTACTCACCGTCGCCGTAATAAATAACGTTGGAACGGTTGTCGGTGACGAACGACACGACGTAACGCGGCAACCGGAACCCGTCGCCGAAGTCGCTCGGGAAACTCAGCGGATCGTCCGTCCATCGGAACGTCATGTCCGCCATCGTGTATTTGTCTACGGCAAACGAATAGAGAACATGAGACGATGGACACGACGTTATCGTTGTTGCCGCGGGTTAGGCTATGTAAAAAAACCACCGGACTTACAGCTGCCGAAGTCGACGGCGCAAGTCTGCACGTCCAACGGGTACAGCACGAAGTCCATGTCGCATTTGATTATTATCGTCGCTCTGTAATACGCGTACCGCCTTAGTCGAGCCCGTCGTTACGTACCCGTCACCGTTAACCTAACCTACGGCTACCCCTACCCCCTGCCCACCCACAATTGTCCGTTACCCGATGCTGATCCTCAGCGTGCCGTTGTTGTACAACCGTATCGAAGCTATGTCCTGGAACAGAGTGAGCACCTTCATTTCTCGCAGTTGCCGGATGTACAGGTCGGGAATCCAAAATTTCGGCTCCTTGTCCCAGGTCAGTTCCACCTGGCTGACGTTGTCCACGATCCGGATACGGCCGTCGTCCCAGTACACGTGCAAGAACACGTCCAGAGCTATTTCCTGGACAAAACCCGGGTCGCGGTTATTTATTATTCACGGGGGAGAGAGGGGCGTATTAAAGAACTTTTTTATTTTTATTTTTTTGGGGGGGAGGGGAGGGTCGTAATATTTTAAAACGCCACCGTTATTATCGTACGCCGGTTTTATCAGAATTGTATAAATTGTTACGAAAATTAATCAACGAAATCGAAGAAACATTTCACATCAAACGTTGAAACATTTTCTTCGTCATAATTGACGAAATAAACCTATCTACCTACGTACGATCGACGTGTTTGAAAATATTTCCGATCTTCGAACATTCTCCCGGGGGGGGGGGGGCAGGAATGGAAACCTATAAATACGACGCCGATCGGTTACTTACCTCTTTGCCCTCGTCCACGCCGGATATTCGGTTGATGTGCAACGACAGCGATACGTCCACGTCTTTACCTGTTTCAAACGTTTCAAAAATCGGACGAACTCGTATGATTTCGGAACGTTTCGCGGTACGTTCCGAAAACTATATTTACAACGACGTTTTAAAACGCGCGCGCGCGACGTATTATTGTAGCGGATCCGAGCGCGGTGTACGGAGTTCAATGCCCCGTTCATTGTTTCCGTCGTCGATCTGACCCCTAAATTCCGAACGTAGGTGCGCGCGTGATTATAGCTCCGGGACACGGGCGTTATCGGTTAGAAAGACGTACGAAAAAATCCGCGCGGCAATTACGCCGTTATCGCGGCGGTTCGATCTTATCGCGGCGGTTCGATATGGCGACGTCATTGCGTGAACAAACGACGCGACCGTTTTGCCCTCTGGATTGATCGTACGCCGGATTGGGAAAAGACGAATCGTTTCGGGGAGGGATAACGAAGAAACGCGATCGTCGACAGAAAAAGTCTCGGCCATTAGTCCGACGGCCCGTCGCTGAACTCTCCCGAAGGTTTTCGCGATTTCTGCCGTCTACCTCGATTGTTTCGCTCGATTCTGTCGCCGTAGCTTTCGGAACAGCTACGTCTCCTCTACGTATGTTGATTCGTTCGGCGCGTACACGTTCGCTAAAACGCGTTTCATTCGGTCGGTCGCGACGTACGCGTCGTTTATCCGGGGCACGTGGGTCAGTTCGACTCCTTCGCCCGGGGCCCCTTTATGGACGCGACGGGAACGATTTCTCGCGGGGAGGCCGACAACGACGAAATAAAAAACGCGCCCCGCGTACGTTTCCCGGGTCAACTCGTCGTTACCGTCGTTTTCTCGATACGCGCGTTTCCCACATAGTTTTCCCGTCGTCGTCGACACTTTTCACTCCGTTCGTTTACCCGAACGTTTTTCGTTACCCGAAAACAGTCCCCCTCCCCTCCCATCCGATTGGACGGTTCGCGTTACGGACTTTCCGTTTTAAACGGACCGACGACGATTCGACGGTCGCCCACGTAGACCGGTTTGTTTGTTCACGGAGACGACGACGACGAATTCGTCCCTACGGGTTCGTTTCCTTCGGCATTTCCGTATCATTTTCGATAATATTCGAAATACTTCCCGAAACACGACGGAAGTGCGCCCGCCTTACCGGACGAGAACGGACCACGACGACCGTTGTTATCGGCGACACAGTACAGGAGAACCGTCGGTCGCGGTAATTTCGGCAGGCGGAGGTAGAAACCGACGATCGTGAACGTCAACGGCCGAAAGTAAATAATTAATCCACCGGTGCGCCGAACGATTATTATCGATGCGAACGCGACCGGTGGGACGGAGGGGAACGTAACGGGCGCGTGGTAGTGTCCCCCAAAAACGCCGGGCGGTAAATCCATTGTGCGGGATAACAATAATAACGCGCGGGTGTGGACGTCGAGGAATTTGGCGTTGGCGCGAGTTTTTTAAACGGCCGGTAAACGAATAAGAAAAAATACTATTCGGTTCCCCGGGGAGATTCAATTTTCGGTAAACCGCTCCGGAAAGTAACCCGGCGCGCGTCATAATCGATCGACCGACGACGAGGCGTTTTAATCGAAAATCGTACGAATATCGGGCGTAATTGAAACGTACGTCGGGGTGTGCGTGACGTCGTCAACTGTTAGCGACGATCAATCTCGCGGAGAATAATGGACGGTCGCGCGGTCGTGTATCTGGGAACGTGTAATTAAAACAAATTAAAACGACGGCGACGAATAACACCTACCGGTGCGTGGGCGGACGAAAAAATAACGGGCGACCCGACGAGAAGACCCTGTTCTTCGTTTACACGGCGTAACAGGGTCGGGTAACGTAATCGCCAATGTCGAACGGGCTCGTCCGGCGGTGTTATCGCCGGCTTCGCTACTAACCTAACGCCGATTGTCGGCGGCCGTGTCGATTGTATCGCGCGCGGCCGGGCTAATAAAACCGACGACGAACCGAGTTCGAAGTCGGTCGACGGGCGACGATTCGGTTTTTATTAAAAAAAAAAGGCGAATTTACCGTTTTCGTACACGCCGTTTGTAAAACGGGACAACCGTTACGGTAATAAAAGTACGCACGTGTGTTCGCTCTTCCGGGGGTAGCTCTTCTCCGCTCGCGAAACCGGTCGAACCGTCGGACGGTTATACGCGCCCGTGACAAAGCGACCGGACGGCTTAACGAACGCGTAGCCGGCGGTTTACTTACTCTCCAGGCGCGCGCGTTTTCGTACACCGCGATTTCGGATGTTTATAACCGGCGTCGCCGGTCCCCAAACGGAAAACGACTTTTGGCGACGGATCGCGCGAACCATTCGTCCGCGAATATATCCGACGACATTCGCCGGGCGGACGGACTACGGAGTGCATTCGAACGCGCGTGGATCGTAATACAATTAAAACGCTGCCGGGCGATTTCATTCGCGCGTTAATAGAGGCCGCGTGGGTGGTTTACGTTTCGTTCGCCCGTACGCGCGGCTAGTAATAGTGTTAAAAACGCGAAGGAAAAACCGAAACGACGGGGACGTATTTCGGTGCCGGACGGGCGATAAATATACGTTTCGGATCGCGAACATGGCGACCGCCGACCCGGGGCAACAACGGAATCCGAAAAAACCGCGCGCGATAGTTTTAACAAAACGAAAATACCGAAACACGTCCGGGCAATCGTCGAAGCGAAAGGAAATCGAAACGATAAAATACGCTTTTCGTAAAACGCCTCGGTAGGGAGTTTTCGAGGGCGTTGGGGGAGGGGGAGGGAACCGAGAACGGTGTCTGTGGCTGAGTATATTCGGCTGGTGCCGATCGGAAAACGGTTACCGGTCGATCGACAACGGAAAACAGAAAGAGATTACGGAACGAAAAATGACCTGGCGGCGTGTTTTTGTTGTACTCGGTTTCCATTTCGTACAGGTCTTTGGAACGCACCAAATGGAACATTCTGCGAACAAACGAACAAAAGCTCACGGGGGTATACGGTCGTATTTAGCGTGTTCGACGGTGGCTGCGACATTGGCTTACGTACGCGACCAACGACAAGGAGGCGCTCGGTCCCATCTCGCGGTCGTCGTCGTCTTGGTCGTCGTCGGCGGCGGCGGCGGATAACAAACCGTTCGTCGGCGGACGTAACGAATATAACGCGAAACACCGGGGCCCGTAATACTACGCATGTGGCCGCGCGAACAGTGCGCGCGGGCTCACTCTTTGAAAGGTTTCCTAAGTCTCGTGCCAAAAGCCGTTCGCGTGACTGCTTCGAACGCGAGAACTTTTCGCGGTTCGCGCGCGCCCGTCCGTGTACACTAGCGCCCGAAACACCCCCCGTGCACATTCCGTCCACATTGTACACGCGTATGTTTATTATTGTAAGCGTTCGTATATAAATAAATCTCGTCCGCGTCGCGCCGTGACCTACGTATTATGGACGCACCCGTATACACACGCCATCTACCCATTGTAGCGTTTAACGGACGACAACCAATTCGCCGGGTCGGACGACTCGCCGACGGGGCGGTAACTCGATTCGGTCGGGTAGACGCACGCTTTGACTCGGAAATACACCGGCGACCGCGTCGAAATTAATACCGATTCGGGGCCGTTTTCGATTTGCCGTCGCGTGTAAGACGAAACGAATTTTCGCTCGTGGTGGCGAGGGGTACGTTTTCGTATTCCGATCAACCGTACCGGCGCGTTTAAACGCCGCGGTGTACGAGCGTCTCTCCGTCATTTTGCACGTGATTTGTTTCGACGCCTCCCACCCCACCACCGAAACTTTATAAATTACCACCAAATTCGTCCTATTCGAGCGTAGGTTATCTGGTCTGCCCGACGAGTAAAATTCGAGTTGCGCGTGGGAGGGGGAGTAGTCGTCGCGCCGCCGTTCGGTTCCGTTTATAATAACGGCGGTTAAATTTATTACCGTTTCGGCCCACCCTTTTCGGTTGGCCGTAAATCGAAATTTCCGCCGCCGGGCGATTTTTAATTAAAAAAAAAAAAAAAACAATACCGGTATC